>WPIO01000629.1:0-16754 GCA_009760855.2 Cristatella mucedo | reverse complement strand
AGTTCGCATCAGATCGCGGAATATGTAGAAACTTCAAATCTGCATTTCGGAGCGTGCGCTGACTGGCAGCAGAGTGCTGCACCATGTTTAAAGCATTTCGCACGTAAATAACACGTTTCGCACAAGTTCGCACCAGATCGCGGAATATGTAGAAACTTTAAATCTGCATGTCGGAGCGTGCACTGACTGGCAGCAGAGTGCTGCACCATGTTTAAAGCATTTCGCACGTAAATAACACGTTTCGCAAGAGTTCGCAGCAGATCGCGGAATATGTAGAAACTTCAAATCTGCATTTCGGAGCGTGCGCTGACTGACAGAAGAGTGCTGCACCATGTTTAAAGCATTTCGCACGTAAATAACACGTTTCGCACGAGTTTGCAGCAGATCGCGGAATATGTAGAAACTTCAAATCTGCATGTCGGAGCGTGCCCTGACATGCAGCAGAGTGCTGCACCATGTTTAAAGCATTTCGCACGTTAATAACACGTTTGGCACGAGTTCGCAGCAGATCGCGGAATATGTAGAAACTTTAAATCTGCATGTCGGAGCGTGCGCTGGCTGGCAACAAAGTGCTGCACCATGTTTAAAGCATATCGAACGTAAATAACACGTTTCGCACGAGTTTGCAGCAAATCGCGGAATATGTAGAAACTTCAAATCTGCATTTCGGAGCGTGCGCTGACTGGCAGCAGAGTGCTGCACCATGTTTAAAGCATTTCGCACGTAAATAACACGTTTCGCACGAGTTCGCACCAGATCGCGGAATATGTAGAAACTTCAAATCTGCATTTCGGAGCGTGCGGTGACTGGCAGCAGAGTGCTGCACCATGTTTAAAGCATTTCGCACGTAAATAACACGTTTCGCACGAGTTCGCAGCAGATCGCGGAATATGTAGAAACTTCAAATCTGCATGTCGGAGCGTGCGCTGACTGGCAGCAGAGTGCTGCACCATGTTTAAAGCATTTCGCACGTAAATAACACGTGTCGCACAAGTTCGCATCAGATCGCGGAATATGTAGAAACTTCAAATCTGCATTTCGGAGCGTGCGCTGACTGGCAGCAGAGTGCTGCACCATGTTTAAAGCATTTCGCACGTAAATAACACGTTTCGCACAAGTTCGCATCAGATCGCGGAATATGTAGAAACTTCAAATCTGCATTTCGGAGCGTGCGCTGACTGGCAGCAGAGTGCTGCACCATTTTTAAAGCATTTCGCACGTAAATAACACGTTTCGCACAAGTTCGCACCAGATCGCGGAATATGTAGAAACTTTAAATCTGCATGTCGGAGCGTGCACTGACTGGCAGCAGAGTGCTGCACCATGTTTAAAGCATTTCGCACGTAAATAACACGTTTCGCACAAGTTTGCATCAGATCGCGGAATATGTAGAAACTTTAAATCTGCATGTCGGAGCGTGCACTGACTGGCAGCAGAGTGCTGCACCATGTTTAAAGCATTTCGCACGTAAATAACACGTTTCGCACGAGTTCGCAGCAGATCGCGGAATATGTAGAAACTTCAAATCTGCATGTCGGAGCGTGCGCTGACTGGCAGCAGAGTGCTGCACCATGTTTAAAGCATTTCGCACGTAAATAACACGTTTCGCACAAGTTCGCACCAGATCGCGGAATATGTAGAAACTTTAAATCTGCATGTCGGAGCGTGCACTGACTGGCAGCAGAGTGCTGCACCATGTTTAAAGCATTTCGCACGTAAATAACACGTTTCGCACGAGTTCGCAGCAGATCGCGGAATATGTAGAAACTTCAAATCTGCATTTCGGAGCGTGCGCTGACTGGCAGCAGAGTGCTGCACCATGTTTAAAGCATTTCGCACGTAAATAACACGTTTCGCACGAGTTCGTAGCAGATCGCGGAATATGTAGAAACTTCAAATCTGCATGTCGGAGCGTGCGCTGACTGGCAGCAGAGTGCTGCACCATGTTTAAAGCATTTCGCACGTAAATAACACGTTTCGCACAAGTTCGCATCAGATCGCGGAATATGTAGAAACTTCAAATCTGCATTTCGGAGCGTGCGCTGACTGGCAGCAGAGTGCTGCACCATGTTTAAAGCATTTCGCACGTAAATAACACGTTTCGCACAAGTTCGCAGCAGATCGCGGAATATGTAGAAACTTTAAATCTGCATGTCGGAGCGTGCGCTGACTGGCAGCAGAGTGCTGCACCATGTTTAAAGCATTTCGCACGTAAATAACACGTTTCGCACGAGTTTGCAGCAGATCGCGGAATATGTAGAAACTTCAAATCTGCATTTCGGAGCGTGCGCCTGACTGGCAGCAGAGTGCTGCACCATGTTTAAAGCATTTCGCACGTAAATAACACGTTTCGCACGAGTTCGCAGCAGATCGCGGAATATGTAGAAACTTTAAATCTGCATGTCGGAGCGTGCGCTGACTGGCAGCAGAGTGCTGCACCATGTTTAAAGCATTTCGCACGTAAATAACACGTTTCGCACGAGTTCGCAGCAGATCGCGGAATATGTAGAAACTTCAATTCTGCATTTCGGAGCGTGCGCTGACTGGCAGCAGAGTGCTGCACCATGTTTAAAGCATTTCGCACGTAAATAACACGTTTCGCACGAGTTCGCAGCAGATCGCGGAATATGTAGAAACTTTAAATCTGCATGTCGGAGCGCGCACTGACTGGCAGCAGAGTGCTGCACCATGTTTAAAGCATTTCGCACGTAAATAACACGTTTCGCACAAGTTCGCACCAGATCGCGGAATATGTAGAAACTTCAAATCTGCATTTCGGAGCGTGCGCTGACTGGCAGCAGAGTGCTGCACCATGTTTAAAGCATTTCGCACGTAAATAACACGTTTCGCACGAGTTCGCAGCAGATCGCGGAATATGTAGAAACTTCAAATCTGCATGTCGGAGCGTGCGCTGACTGGCAGCAGAGTGCTGCACCATGTTTAAAGCATTTCGCACGTAAATAACACGTTTCGCACAAGTTCGCATCAGATCGCGGAATATGTAGAAACTTCAAATCTGCATTTCGGAGCGTGCGCTGACTGGCAGCAGAGTGCTGCACCATGTTTAAAGCATTTCGCACGTAAATAACACGTTTCGCACGAGTTCGCACCAGATCGCGGAATATGTAGAAACTTCAAATCTGCATGTCGGAGCGTGCGCTGACTGGCAGCAGAGTGCTGCACCATGTTTAAAGCATTTCGCACGTAAATAACACGTTTCGCACGAGTTTGCAGCAGATCGCGGAATATGTAGAAACTTCAAATCTGCATTTCGGAGCGTGCGCTGACTGGCAGCAGAGTGCTGCACCATGTTTAAAGCATTTCGCACGTAAATAACACGTTTCGCACGAGTTCGCAGCAGATCGCGGAATATGTAGAAACTTCAAATCTGCATGTCGGAGCGTGCGCTGACTGGCAGCAGAGTGCTGCACCATGTTTAAAGCATTTCGCACGTAAATAACACGTTTCGCACGAGTTCGCACCAGATCGCGGAATATGTAGAAACTTTCAATCTGCATTTCGGAGCGTGCGCTGACTGGCAGCAGAGTGCTGCACCATGTTTAAAGCATTTCGCACGTAAATAACACGTTTCGCACGAGTTCGCAGCAGATCGCGGAATATGTAGAAACTTCAAATCTGCATGTCGGAGCGTGCGCTGACTGGCAGCAGAGTGCTGCACCATGTTTAAAGCATTTCGCACGTAAATAACACGTTTCGCACAAGTTCGCATCAGATCGCGGAATATGTAGAAACTTCAAATCTGCATTTCGGAGCGTGCGCTGACTGGCAGCAGAGTGCTGCACCATGTTTAAAGCATTTCGCACGTAAATAACACGTTTCGCACAGTTTCGCATCAGATCGCGGAATATGTAGAAACTTCAAATCTGCATGTCGGAGCGTGCGCTGACTGGCAGCAGAGTGCTGCACCATGTTTAAAGCATTTTGCACGTAAATAACACGTTTTCGCACAAGTTCGCAGCAGATCTCGGAATACTTTGAAACTTTAAATCTGCATTTCGAGAGTGTGCCTGACTGGCAGCAGAGTGCTGCACCATGTTTAACGCATTTCCCACGTAAATAACACGTTTCGCACAAGTTCGCACCAGATCGCGGAATATGTAGACACTTCAAAATCTGCATGTCGGAGCGTGCACTGACTGGCAGCAGAGTGCTGCACCATGTTTAAAGCATTTCGCACGTAAATAACACGTTTCGCACGAGTTCGCAGCAGATCGCGGAATGTGTAGAAACTTCCAAATCTGCATGTCGGAGCGTGCGCTGACTGGCAGCAGAGTGCTGCACCATGTTTAAAGCATTTCGCACGTAAATAACACGTTTCGCACAAGTTCGCAGCAGATCGCGGAATATGTAGAAACTTCAAATCTGCATGTCGGAGCGTGTGCTGACTGCCAGCAGATTGCTGCACCATGTTTAAAGCATTTTGCACGGAAATAACACGTTTCGCACAAGTTCGCAGCAGATCGCGGAATATGTAGAAACTTCAAATCTGCATTTCGGAGCGTGCGCTGACTGGCAGCAGAGTGCTGCACCATGTTTAAAGCATTTCGCACGTAAATAACACGTTTCGCACAAGTTCGCATCAGATCGCGGAATATGTAGAAACTTCAAATCTGCATTTCGGAGCGTGCGCTGACTGGCAGCAGAGTGCTGCACCATGTTTAAAGCATTTCGCACGTAAATAACACGTTTCGCACAAGTTCGCATCAGATCGCGGAATATGTAGAAACTTCAAATCTGCATTTCGGAGCGTGCGCTGACTGGCAGCAGAGTGCTGCACCATGTTTAAAGCATTTCGCACGTAAATAACACGTTTCGCACAAGTTCGCACCAGATCGCGGAATATGTAGAAACTTTAAATCTGCATGTCGGAGCGTGCACTGACTGGCAGCAGAGTGCTGCACCATGTTTAAAGCATTTCGCACGTAAATAACACGTTTCGCAAGAGTTCGGAGCAGATCGCGGAATGTCTAGAAACTTCCAATCTGCCTGTCGGAGCGTGTTCTGACTTGCAGCAGAGTGCTGCACCATGTTTAATGTATTTCGCACGTAAATAACACGTTTCGCACGAGTTTGCAGCAGATCGCGGAAGATGTAGAAACTTCAAATCTGCATGTCGGAGCGTGCCCTGACATGCAGCAGATTGCTGCACCATGTTTAAAGCATTTCGCAGGTTAATAACACGTCTGGCACGAGTTCGCAGCAGATCGCGGAATATGCAGAAACTTTAAATCTGCATGTCGGAGCGTGCGCTGGCTGGCAACAAAGTGCTGCACCATGTTTAAAGCATATCGAACGTAAATAACACGTTTCGCACGAGTTTGCAGCAAATCGCGGAATATGTAGAAACTTCAAATCTGCATTTCGGAGCGTGCGCTGACTGGCAGCAGAGTGCTGCACCATGTTTAAAGCATTTCGCACGTAAATAACACGTTTCGCACGAGTTCGCACCAGATCGCGGAATATGTAGAAACTTCAAATCTGCATTTCGGAGCGTGCGGTGACTGGCAGCAGAGTGCTGCACCATGTTTAAAGCATTTCGCACGTAAATAACACGTTTCGCACGAGTTCGGAGCAGATCGCGGAATATCTAGAAACTTCAAATCTGCATGTCGGAGCGTGCGCTGACTGGCAGCAGAGTGCTGCACACCATGTTTAAAGCATTTCGCACGTAAATAACACGTTTCGCACAAGTTCGCATCAGATCGCGGAATATGTAGAAACTTCAAATCTGCATTTCGGAGCGTGCGCTGACTGGCAGCAGAGTGCTGCACCATGTTTAAAGCATTTCGCACGTAAATAACACGTTTCGCACAAGTTCGCATCAGATCGCGGAATATGTAGAAACTTATAATCTGCATGTCGGAGCGTGCGCTGACTGGCAGCAGAGTGCTGCACCATGTTTAAAGCATTTCGCACGTAAATAACACGTTTCGCACAAGTTCGCACCAGATCGCGGAATATGTAGAAACTTCAAATCTGCATTTCGGAGCGTGCGCTGACTGGCAGCAGAGTGCTGCACCATGTTTAAAGCATTTCGCACGTAAATAACACGTTTCGCACAAGTTCGCAGCAGATCGCGGAATATGTAGAAACTTTAAATCTGCATGTCGGAGCGTGCGCTGACTGGCAGCAGAGTGCTGCACCATGTTTTTAGCATTTCGCACGTAAATAACACGTTTCGCACAAGTTCGCAGCAGATCGCGGAATATGTAGAAACTTCAAATCTGCATGTCGGAGCGTGCGCTGACTGGCAGCAGAGTGCTGCACCATGTTTAAAGCATTTCGCACGTAAATAACACGTTTCGCACGAGTTCGCACCAGATCGCGGAATGTGTAGAAACTTCAAATCTGCATGTCGGAGCGTGCCCTGACTGGCAGCAGAGTGCTGCACCATGTTTAAAGCATTTCGCACGTAAATAACACGTTTCGCACGAGTTCGCACTAGATCGCGGAATATGTAGAAACTTCAAATCTGCATTTCGGAGCGTGCGCTGACTGGCAGCAGAGTGCTGCACCATGTTTAAAGCATTTCGCACGTAAATAACACGTTTCGCACGAGTTCGCAGCAGATCGCGGAATATGTAGAAACTTCAAATCTGCATGTCGGAGCGTGCGCTGACTGGCAGCAGAGTGCTGCACCATGTTTAAAGCATTTCGCACGTAAATAACACGTTTCGCACAAGTTTGCAGCAGATCGCGGAATATGTAGAAACTTCAAATCTGCATTTCGGAGCGTGCGCTGTGCTGACTGGCAGCAGAGTGCTGCACCATGTTTAAAGCATTTCGCACGTAAATAACACGTTTCGCACAAGTTCGCATCAGATCGCGGAATATGTAGAAACTTTAAAATCTGCATGTCGGAGCGTGCACTGACTGGCAGCAGAGTGCTGCACCATGTTTAAAGCATTTCGCACGTAAATAACACGTTTCGCACAAGTTCGCAGCAGATCGCGGAATATGTAGAAACTTCAAATCTGCATTTCGGAGCGTGCGCTGACTGGCAGCAGAGTGCTGCACCATGTTTAAGCATTTCGCACGTAAATAACACGTTTCGCACGAGTTCGCACCAGATCGCGGAATATGTAGAAACTTCAAATCTGCATTTCGGAGCGTGCGCTGACTGGCAGCAGAGTGCTGCACCATGTTTAAAGCATTTCGCACGTAAATAACACGTTTCGCACAAGTTCGCAGCAGATCGCGGAATATGTAGAAACTTCAAATCTGCATGTCGGAGCGTGCGCTGACTGGCAGCAGAGTGCTGCACCATGTTTAAAGCATTTCGCACGTAAATAACACGTTTCGCACGAGTTCGCAGCAGATCGCGGAATATGTAGAAACTTCAAATCTGCATTTCGGAGCGTGCGCTGACTGGCAGCAGAGTGCTGCACCATGTTTAAAGCATTTCGCACGTAAATAACACACGTTTGGCACGAGTTCGCAGCAGATCGCGGAATATGTAGAAACTTTAAATCTGCATGTCGGAGC
The DNA here is from genome assembly GCA_009760855.2 of Cristatella mucedo. Classification (NCBI taxonomy): domain Eukaryota; kingdom Metazoa; phylum Bryozoa; class Phylactolaemata; family Cristatellidae; genus Cristatella; species Cristatella mucedo. Next base: position 9,248 of record WPIO01000629.1, on the reverse strand, counting down.
GTGCGCTGACTGGCAGCAGAGTGCTGCACCATGTTTAAAGCATTTCGCACGTAAATAACACGTTTCGCACAAGTTCGCAGCAGATCGCGGAATATGTAGAAACTTCAAATCTGCATGTCGGAGCGTGCGCTGACTGGCAGCAGAGTGCTGCACCATGTTTAAAGCATTTCGCACGTAAATAACACGTTTCGCACGAGTTCGCAGCAGATCGCGGAATATGTAGAAACTTCAAATCTGCATTTCGGAGCGTGCGCTGACTGGCAGCAGAGTGCTGCACCATGTTTAAAAGCATTTCGCACGTAAATAACACGTTTCGCACAAGTTCGCAGCAGATCGCGGAATATGTAGAAACTTCAAATCTGCATGTCGGAGCGTGCGCTGACTGGCAGCAGAGTGCTGCACCATGTTTAAAGCATTTCGCACGTAAATAACACGTTTCGCACAAGTTCACAGCAGATCGCGGAATATGTAGAAACTTCAAATCTGCATGTCGGAGCGTGCGCTGACTGGCAGCAGAGTGCTGCACCATGTTTAAAGCATTTCGCACGTAAATAACACGTTTCGCACAAGTTCGCAGCAGATCGCGGAATATGTAGAAACTTTAAATCTGCATGTCGGAGCGTGCGCTGACTGGCAGCAGAGTGCTGCACCATGTTTAAAGCATTTCGCACGTAAATAACACGTTTCGCACAAGTTCGCAGCAGATCGCGGAATATGTAGAAACTTCAAATCTGCATTTCGGAGCGTGCGCTGACTGGCAGCAGAGTGCTGCACCATGTTTAAAGCATTTCGCACGTAAATAACACGTTTCGCACAAGTTCGCAGCAGATCGCGGAATATAGAAAACTTCAAATCTGCATGTCGGAGCGTGCGCTGACTGGCAGCAGAGTGCTGCACCATGTTTAAAGCATTTCGCACGTAAATAACACGTTTCGCACAAGTTCGCAGCAGATCGCGGAATATGTAGAAACTTTCAAGCTGCATGTCGGAGCGTGCGCTGACTGGCAGCAGAGTGCTGCACCATGTTTAAAGCATTTCGCACGTAAATAACACGTTTCGCACAAGTTCGCAGCAGATCGCGGAATATGTAGAAACTTCAAATCTGCATGTCGGAGCGTGCGCTGACTGGCAGCAGAGTGCTGCACCATGTTTAAAGCATTTCGCACGTAAATAACACGTTTCGCACGAGTTCGCAGCAGATCGCGGAATATGTAGAAACTTCAAATCTGCATTTCGGAGCGTGCGCTGACTGGCAGCAGAGTGCTGCACCATGTTTAAAGCATTTCGCACGTAAATAACACGTTTCGCACGAGTTCGCAGCAGATCGCGGAATATGTAGAAACTTCAAATCTGCATTTCGGAGCGTGCGCTGACTGGCAGCAGAGTGCTGCACCATGTTTAAAGCATTTCGCACGTAAATAACACGTTTCGCACAAGTTCGCAGCAGATCGCGGAATATGTAGAAACTTCAAATCTGCATGTCGGAGCGTGCGCTGACTGGCAGCAGAGTGCTGCACCATGTTTAAAGCATTTCGCACGTAAATAACACGTTTGGAACGAGTTCGCAGCAGATCGCGGAATATGTAGAAACTTCAAATCTGCATGTCGGAGCGTGCGCTGACTGGCAGCAGAGTGCTGCACCATGTTTAAAGCATTTCGCACGTAAATAACACGTTTCGCACAAGTTCGCAGCAGATCGCGGAATATGTAGAAACTTTAAATCTGCATTCGGAGCGTGCGCTGACTGGCAGCAGAGTGCTGCACCATGTTTAAAGCATTTCGCACGTAAATAACACGTTTCGCACAAGTTCGCATCAGATCGCGGAATATGTAGAAACTTAAAATCTGCATTTCGGAGCGTGCGCTGACTGGCAGCAGAGTGCTGCACCATGTTTAAAGCAATTCGTACGCAAATAACACGCTTCGCACGAGTTCGCAGCAGATCGCGGAAGATGTAGAAACGTCAAAATCTGCATTTCGGAGCGTGCGCTGACTGGCAGCAGAGTGCTGCACCATGTTTAAAGCATTTCGCACGTAAATAACACGTTTCGCACGAGTTCGCAGCAGATCGCGGAATATGTAGAAACTTCAAATCTGCATGTCGGAGCGTGCGCTGACTGGCAGCAGAGTGCTGCACCATGTTTAAAGCATTTCGCACGTAAATAACACGTGTCGCACAAGTTCGCAGCAGATCGCGGAATATGTAGAAACTTCAAATCTGCATTTCGGAGCGTGCGCTGACTGGCAGCAGAGTGCTGCACCATGTTTAAAGCATTTCGCACGTAAATAACACGTTTCGCACACGAGTTCGCACCAGATCGCGGAATATGTAGAAACTTCAAATCTGCATTTCGGAGCGTGCGCTGACTGGCAGCAGAGTGCTGCACCATGTTTAAAGCATTTCGCACGTAAATAACACGTTTCGCACGAGTTCGCAGCAGATCGCGGAATATGTAGAAACTTCAAATCTGCATGTCGGAGCGTGCGCTGACTGGCAGCAGAGTGCTGCACCATGTTTAAAGCATTTCGCACGTAAATAACACGTTTCGCACAAGTTCGCATCAGATCGCGGAATATGTAGAAACTTCAAATCTGCATTTCGGAGCGTGCGCTGACTGGCAGCAGAGTGCTGCACCATGTTTAAAGCATTTCGCACGTAAATAACACGTTTCGCACAAGTTCGCATCAGATCGCGGAATATGTAGAAACTTATATTCTGCATTTCGGAGCGTGCGCTGACTGACAGCAGAGTGCTGCACCATGTTTAAAGCATTTCGCACGTAAATAACACGTTTCGCACAAGTTCGCACACCAGATCGCGGAATATGTAGAAACTTCAAATCTGCATTTCGGAGCGTGCGCTGACTGGCAGCAGAGTGCTGCACCATGTTTAAAGCATTTCGCACGTAAATAACACGTTTCGCACAAGTTCGCAGCAGATCGCGGAATATGTAGAAACTTCAAATCTGCATTTCGGAGCGTGCGCTGACTGGCAGCAGAGTGCTGCACCATGTTTAAAGCATTTCGCACGTAAATAACACGTTTCGCACGAGTTCGCACAGCAGATCGCGGAATATGTAGAAACTTTAAATCTGCATGTCGGAGCGTGCGCTGACTGGCAGCAGAGTGCTGCACCATGTTTAAAGCATTTCGCACGTAAATAACACGTTTCGCACGAGTTCGCAGCAGATCGCGGAATATGTAGAAACTTCAAATCTGCATGTCGGAGCGTGCCTGACTGGCAGCAGAGTGCTGCACCCATGTTTAAAGCAATTCGCACGTAAATAACACGTTTCGCACTGTTCGCACCAGATCGCGGAATATGTAGAAACTTTAAATCTGCATGTCGGAGCGTGCGCTGACTGGCAGCAGAGTGCTGCACCATGTTTAAAGCATTTCGCACGTAAATAACACGTTTCGCACGAGTTCGCAGCAGGTGGCGGAATATGTAGAAACTTCAAATCTGCATGTCGGAGCGTGCGCTGACTGCAGCAGAGTGCTGCACCATGTTTAAAGCATTTCGCACGTAAATAACACGTTTCGCACGAGTTCGCAGCAGATCGCGGAATATGTAGAAACTTCAAATCTGCATGTCGGAGCGTGCGCTGACTGGCAGCAGAGTGCTGCACCATGTTTAAAGCATTTCGCACGTAAATAACACGTTTCGCACGAGTTCGCAGCAGCAGATCGCGGAATATGTAGAAACTTCAAATCTGCATTTCGGAGCGTGCGCTGACTGGCAGCAGAGTGCTGCACCATGTTTAAAGCATTTCGCACGTAAATAACACGTTTCGCACAAGTTCGCAGCAGATCGCGGAATATGTAGAAACTTCAATCTGCATGTCGGAGCGTGCGCTGACTGGCAGCAGAGTGCTGCACCATGTTTAAAGCATTTCGCACGTAAATAACACGTTTCGCACGAGTTCGCAGCAGGTCGCGGAATATGTAGAAACTTTAAATCTGCATGTCGGAGCGTGCGCTGACTGGCAGCAGAGTGCTGCAACCATGTTTAAAGCATTTCGCACGTAAATAACACGTTTCGCACGAGTTCGCACCAGATCGCGGAATATGTAGAAACTTCAAATCTGCATGTCGGAGCGTGCACTGACTGGCAGCAGAGTGCTGCACCATGTTTAAAGCATTTCGCACGTAAATAACACGTTTCGCACAAGTTCGCAGCAGATCGCGGAATATGTAGAAACGTATATTCTGCATTTCGGAGCGTGCGCTGACTGACTGCAGAGTGCTGCACCATGTTTAATGCATTTCGCACGAAAATAACACGTTTCGCACGAGTTCGCAGCAGATCGCGGAATATGTAGAAACTTCAAATCTGCATGTCGGAGCGTGCGCTGACTGGCAGCAGAGTGCTGCACCATGTGTTTAAAGCATTTCGCACGTAAATAACACGTTTCGCACGAGTTCGCAGCAGATCGCGGAATATGTAGAAACTTCAAATCTGCATTTCGGAGCGTGCGCTGACTGGCAGCAGAGTGCTGCACCATGTTTAAAGCATTTCGCACGTAAATAACACGTTTCGCACGAGTTCGCAGCAGATCGCGGAATATGTAGAAACTTCAAATCTGCATTTCGGAGCGTGCGCTGACTGGCAGCAGAGTGCTGCACCATGTTTAAAGCATTTCGCACGTAAATAACACGTTTCGCACAAGTTCGCATCAGATCGCGGAATATGTAGAAACTTCAAATCTGCATTTCGGAGCGTGCGCTGACTGGCAGCAGAGTGCTGCACCATGATTAACACATTTCGCACGTAAATAACACGTTTCGCACAAGTTCGCAGCAGATCGCGGAATATGTAGAAACTTCAAATCTGCATGTCGGAGCGCGTGCTGGCTGGCAGCAGAGTGCTGCACCATGTTTAAAGCATTTCGCACGTAAATAACACGTTTCGCATTAGTTCGCACCAGATCGCGGAATGTGTAGAAACTTCAAATCTGCATGTCGGAGCGTGCCCTGACTGGCAGCAGAGTGCGGCACCATGATTAAAGCATTTAGCACGTAAATAACACGTTTCGCACGAGTTCGCAGCAGATCGCGGAATATGTAGAAACTTTAAATCTGCATTTCGGAGCGTGCGCTGACTGGCAGCAGAGTGCTGCACCATGTTTAAAGCATTTCGCACGTAAATAACACGTTTCGCACAAGTTCGCAGCAGATCGCGGAATATGTAGAAACTTCAAATCTGCATGTCGGAGCGTGCGCTGACTGGCAGCAGAGTGCTGCACCATGTTTAAAATCTGCATGTCGGAGCGTGCGCTGACTGGCAGCAGAGTGCTGCACCATGTTTAAAGCATTTCGCACGTAAATAACACGTTTCGCACAAGTTCGCATCAGATCGCGGAATATGTAGAAACTTCAAATCTGCATTTCGGAGCGTGCGCTGACTGGCAGCAGAGTGCTGCACCATGTTTAAAGCATTTCGCACGTAAATAACACGTTTCGCACGAGTTCGCAGCAGATCGCGGAATATGTAGAAACTTCAAATCTGCATTTCGGAGCGTGCGCTGACTGGCAGCAGAGTGCTGCACCATGTTTAAAGCATTTCGCACGTAAATAACACGTTTCGCACGAGTTCGCACCAGATCGCGGAATATGTAGAAACTTCAAATCTGCATGTCGGAGCGTGCGCTGACTGGCAGCAGAGTGCTGCACCATGTTTAAAGCATTTCGCACGTAAATAACACGTTTCGCACGAGTTCCCACCAGATCGCGGAAAGTGTAGTAACTTCAAATCTGCATCACGGAGCGTGCTCTGACTGGCAGCAGAGTGCTGCACCATGTTTAAAGCATTTCGCACGGAAATAACAAATTTCGCACAAGTTCGCACCAGATCGCGGAATATGTAGAAACTTCAAATCTGCATGTCGGAGCGTGCGCTGACTGGCAGCAGAGTGCTGCACCATGTTTAAAGCATTTCGCACGTAAATAACACGTTTCGCACAAGTTCGCACCAGATCGCGGAATATGTAGAAACTTCAAATCTGCATGTCGGAGCGTGCGCTGACTGGCAGCAGAGTGCTGCACCATGTTTAAAGCATTTCGCACGTAAATAACACGTTTCGCACGAGTTCGCACCAGATCGCGGAATATGTAGAAACTTCAAATCTGCATGTCGGAGCGTGCGCTGACTGACAGCAGCAGAGTGCTGCACCATGTTTAAAAGCATTTCGCACGTAAATAACACGTTTCGCACAAGTTCGCATCAGATCGCGGAATATGTAGAAACTTCAAATCTGCATTTCGGAGCGTGCGCTGACTGGCAGCAGAGTGCTGCACCATGTTTAAAGCATTTCGCACGTAAATAACACGTTTCGCACAAGTTCGCATCAGATCGCGGAATATGTAGAAACTTCAAATCTGCATTTCGGAGCGTGCGCTGACTGGCAGCAGAGTGCTGCACCATGTTTAAAGCATTTCGCACGTAAATAACACGTTTCGCACAAGTTCGCACCAGATCGCGGAATATGTAGAAACTTTAAATCTGCATGTCGGAGCGTGCACTGACTGGCAGCAGAGTGCTGCACCATGTTTAAAGCATTTCGCACGTAAATAACACGTTTCGCAAGAGTTCGCAGCAGATCGCGGAATGTCTAGAAACTTCCAATCTGCCTGTCGGAGCGTGTTCTGACTTGCAGCAGAGTGCTGCACCATGTTTAAAGCATTTCGCACGTAAATAACACGTTTCGCACGAGTTTGCAGCAGATCGCGGAATATGTAGAAACTTCAAATCTGCATGTCGGAGCGTGCCGTGACATGCAGCAGAGTGCTGCACCATGTTTAAAGCATTTCGCACGTAAATAACACGTTTCGCACGAGTTCGCAGCAGAACGCTGAATATGTAGAAACTTTAAAATCTGCATGTCGGAGCGTGCGCTGGCTGGCAACAAAGTGCTGCACCATGTTTAAAGCATATCGAACGTAAATAACACGTTTCGCACGAGTTTTCGCAGCAAATCGCGGAATATGTAGAAACTTCAAATCTGCATTTCGGAGCGTGCGCTGACTGGCAGCAGAGTGCTGCACCATGTTTAAAGCATTTCGCACGTAAATAACACGTTTCGCACGAGTTCGCACCAGATCGCGGAATATGTAGAAACTTCAAATCTGCATTTCGGAGCGTGCGGTGACTGGCAGCAGAGTGCTGCACCATGTTTAAAGCATTTCGCACGTAAATAACACGTTTCGCACGAGTTCGCAGCAGATCGCGGAATATCTAGAAACTTCAAATCTGCATGTCGGAGCGTGCGCTGACTGGCAGCAGAGTGCTGCACCATGTTTAAAGCATTTCGCACGTAAATAACACGTGTCGCACAAGTTCGCATCAGATCGCGGAATATGTAGAAACTTCAAATCTGCATTTCGGAGCGTGCTCTGACTGGCAGCAGAGTGCTGCACCATGTTTAAAGCATTTCGCACGTAAATAACACGTTTCGCACAAGTTCGCATCAGATCGCGGAATATGTAAAAACGTAAATTCTGCATTTCGGAGCGTGCACTGACTGGCAGCAGAGTGCTGCACCATGTTTAAAGCATTTCGCACGTAAATAACACGTTTCGCACAAGTTCGCACCAGATCGCGGAATATGTAGAAACTTTAAATCTGCATTTCGGAGCGTGGGCTGACTGGCAGCAGAGTGCTGCACCATGTTTAAAGCATTTCGCACGTAAATAACACGTTTCGCACAAGTTCGCATCAGATCGCGGAATATGTAGAAACTTTAAATCTGCATGTCGGAGCGTGCACTGACTGGCAGCAGAGTGCTGCACCATGTTTAAAGCATTTCGCACGTAAATAACACGTTTCGCACAAGTTCGCATCAGATCGCGGAATATGTAGAAACTTCAAATCTGCATTTCGGAGCGTGGGCTGACTGGCAGCAGAGTGCTGCACCATGTTTAAAGCATTTCGCACGTAAATAACACGTTTCGCACAAGTTCGCACCAGATCGCGGAATATGTAGAAACTTTAAATCTGCATGTCGGAGCGTGCACTGACTGGCAGCAGAGTGCTGCACCATGTTTAAAGCATTTCGCACGTAAATAACACGTTTCGCAAGAGTTCGCAGCAGATCGCGGAATATCTAGAAACTTTCAATCTGCATGTCGGAGCGTGTTCTGACTTGCAGCAGAGTGCTGCACCATGTTTAATGTATTTCGCACGTAAATAACACGTTTCGCACGAGTTTGCAGCAGATCGCGGAAGATGTAGAAACTTCAAATCTGCATGTCGGAGCGTGCCCTGACATGCAGCAGATTGCTGCACCATGTTTAAAGCATTTCGCACGTAAATAACACGTTTCGCACAAGTTCGCATCAGATCGCGGAATATGTAGAAACGTATATTCTGCATTTCGGAGCGTGCGCTGACTGACAGCAGAGTGCTGCACCATGTTTAAAGCATTTAGCACGTAAATAACACGTTTCGCACAAGTTTGCACCAGATCGCGGAATATGTAGAAACTTTAAATCTGCATGTCGGAGCGTGCGCTGGCTGGCAACAAAGTGCTGCACCATGTTTAAAGCATTTCGCACGTAAATAACACGTTTCGCACGAGTTTGCAGCAAATCGCGGAATATGTAGAAACTTCAAATCTGCATTTCGGAGCGTGCCCTGACTGGCAGCAGAGTGCTGCACCATGTTTAAAGCATTTCGCACGTAAATAACACGTTTCGCACGAGTTCGCACCAGATCGCGGAATATGTAGACACTTCAAATCTTCATGTCGGAGCGTGCGGTGACTGGCAGCAGAGTGCTGCACCATGTTTAAAGCATTTCGCACGTAAATAACACGTTTCGCACGAGTTCGCACCAGATCGCGGAATATGTAGAAACTTCAATTCTGCATTTCGGAGCGTGCGCTGACTGACAGCAGAGTGCTGCACCATGTTTAAAGCATTTCGCACGTAAATAACACGTTTCGCACGAGTTCGCAGCAGATCGCGGAATATGTAGAAACTTCAAATCTGCATGTCGGAGCGTGCGCTGACTGGCAGCAGAGTGCTGCACTATGTTTAAAGCATTTCGCACGTAAATAACACGTTTCGCACGAGTTCGCACCAGATCGCGGAATATGTAGAAACTTCAAATCTGCATTTCGGAGCGTGCGGTGACTGGCAGCAGAGTGCTGCACCATGTTTAAAGCATTTCGCACGTAAATAACACGTTTCGCACGAGTTCGGAGCAGATCGCGGAATATCTAGAAACTTCAAATCTGCATGTCGGAGCG
>WPIO01000628.1:0-16773 GCA_009760855.2 Cristatella mucedo | reverse complement strand
GATCGCGGAATATGTAGAAAACTTTAAATCTGCATTTCGGAGCGTGCGCTGACTGACAGCAGAGTGCTGCACCATGTTTAAAGCATTTCGCACGTAAATAACACAGTTCGCACGAGTTCGCACCAGATCGCGGAATATGTAGAAACTTCAAATCTGCATTTCGGAGCGTGCCCTGACTGCAGCAGAGTGCTGCACCATGTTTAAAGCATTTCGCACGTAAATAACACGTTTCGCACGAGTTCGCACCAGATCGCGGAATATGTAGAAACTTTAAATCTGCATGTCGGAGCGTGCGCTGACTGGCAGCAGAGTGCTGCACCATGTTTAAAGCATTTCGCACGTAAATAACACGTTTCGCACAAGTTCGAAGCAGATCGCGGAATATGTCAAAACTTCAAATCTGCATGTCGGAGCGTGTGCTTGCTCGCAGCTGAGTGCTGCACCATGTTTAAAGCATTTCGCACGTAAATAACAAATTTCGCACAAGTTCGCACCAGATCGCGGAATATGTAGAAACTTCAAATCTGCATGTCGGAGCGTGCGCTGACTGACAGCAGAGTGCTGCACCATGTTTAAAGCATTTCGCACGTAAATAACACGTTTCGCACAAGTTCGCAGCAGATCGCGGAATATGTAGAAACTTCAAATCTGCATTCGGAGCGTGCGCTGACTGACAGCAGAGTGCTGCACCATGTTTAAAGCATTTCGCACGTAAATAACACGTTTCGCACAAGTTCGCACCAGATCGCGGAATATGTAGAAACTTTAAATCTGCATGTCGGAGCGTGCACTGACTGGCAGCAGAGTGCTGCACCATGTTTAAAGCATTTCGCACGTAAATAACACGTTTCGCACGAGTTCGCAGCAGATCGCGGAATATGTAGAAACTTCAAATCTGCATGTCGGAGCGTGCCCTGACTGCAGCAGAGTGCTGCACCATGTTTAAAGCATTTCGCACGTAAATAACACGTTTCGCACGAGTTTCGCAGCAGATCGCGGAATATGTAGAAACTTCAAATCTGCATGTCGGAGCGTGCGCTGACTGGCAGCAGAGTGCTGCACCATGTTTAAAGCATTTCGCACGTAAATAACACGTTTCGCACAATTTCGCACCAGATCGCGGAATATGTAGAAACTTTAAATCTGCATGTCGGAGCGTGCACTGACTGGCAGCAGAGTGCTGCACCATGTTTAAAGCATTTCGCACGTAAATAACACGTTTCGCACGAGTTCGCACCAGATCGCGGAATATGTAGAAACTTCAAATCTGCATGTCGGAGCGTGCGCTGACTGGCAGCAGAGTGCTGCACCATGTTTAAAGCATTTCGCACGTAAATAACACGTTTCGCACAAGTTCGCATCAGATCGCGGAATATGTAGAAACTTTAAATCTGCATGTCGGAGCGTGCGCTGACTGGCAGCAGAGTGCTGCACCATGTTTAAAGCATTTCGCACGTAAATAACACGTTTCGCACAAGTTCGCAGCAGATCGCGGAATATGTAGAAACTTCAAATCTGCATTTCGGAGCGTGCGCTGACTGGCAGCAGAGTGCTGCACCATGTTTAAAGCATTTCGCACGTAAATAACACGTTTCGCACAAGTTCGCACCAGATCGCGGAATATGTAGAAACTTTAAATCTGCATGTCGGAGCGTGCGCTGACTGGCAGCAGAGTGCTGCACCATGTTTAAAGCATTTCGCACGTAAATAACACGTTTCGCGCAAAATCGCATCAGATCGCGGAATGTGTAGAAACTTCAAATCTGCATGTCGGAGCGTGAGCTGACTGGCAGCAGAGTGCTGCACCATGTTTAAAGCATTTCGCACGTAATTAACACGTTTCGCAAGAGTTCGGAGCAGATCGCGGAATATGTAGTCGGAGCGTGCCCTGACATGCAGCAGAGTGCTGCACCATGTTTAAAGCATTTCGCACGTTAATAACACGTTTGGCACGAGTTCGCAGCAGATTGCGGAATATGTAGAAACTTTAAATCTGCATGTCGGAGCGTGCACTGGCTGGCAACAAAGTGCTGCACCATGTTTAAAGCATTTCGCACGTAAATAACACGTTTCGCACGAGTTCGCAGCAAATCGCGGAATATGTAGAAACTTCAAATCTGCATTTCGGAGCGTGGGCGGACTGGCAGCAGAGTGCTGCACCATGTTTAAAGCATTTCGCACGTAAATAACACGTTTCGCACAAGTTCGCATCAGATCGCGGAATATGTAGAAACGTATATTCTGCATTTCGGAGCGTGCGCTGACTGGCAGCAGAGTGCTGCACATTTCCATGTTTAAAGCATTTCGCACGTAAATAACACGTTTCGCACAAGTTCGCACCAGATCGCGGAATATGTAGAAACTTTAAATCTGCATGTCGGAGCGTGCACTGACTGGCAGCAGAGTGCTGCACCATGTTTAAAGCATTTCGCACGTAAATAACACGTTTCGCACGAGTTCGGAGCAGATCGCGGATTATCTAGAAACTTCAAATCTGCATGTCGGAGCGTGTGCTGACTGGCAGCAGAGTGCTGCACCATGTTTAAAGCATTTCGCACGTAAATAAGACGTTTCGCACGAGGACCCAGCAGATCGCGGAATATGTAGAAACTTCAAATCTGCATGTCGGAGCGTGCGCTGACTGGCAGCAGAGTGCTGCACCATGTTTAAAGCATTTCGCACGTAAATAACACGTTTCGCACAAGTTCGCACCAGATCGCGGAATATGTAGAAACTTTAAATCTGCATGTCGGAGCGTGCGCTGACTGGCAGCAGAGTGCTGCACCATGTTCAAAGCATTTCGCACGTAAATAACACGTTTCGCACGAGTTCGCACCAGATCGCGGAATATGTAAAAACTTTAAATCTGCATGTCGGAGCGTGTGCTGACTGGCAGCAGAGTGCAGCACCATGTTTTAGCATTTCGCACGTAAATAACACGTTTCGCACAAGTTCGCACCAGATCGCGGAATATGTAGAAACTTTAAATCTGCATGTCGGAGCGTGCACTGACTGGCAGCAGAGTGCTGCACCATGTTTAAAGCATTTCGCACGTAAATAACACGTTTCGCAAGAGTTCGCAGCAGATCGCGGAATATGTAGAAACTTCAAATCTGCATGTCGGAGCGTGTGCTGACTTGCAGCAGAGTGCTGCACCATGTTTAATGCATTTCGCACGTAAATAACACGTTTCGCACGAGTTTGCAGCAGATCGCGGAATATGTAGAAACTTCAAATCTGCATGTCGGAGCGTGCCCTGACATGCAGCAGAGTGCTGCACCATGTTTAAAGCATTTCGCACGTAAATAACACGTTTCGCACGAGTTCGCAGCAGATCGCGGAATATGTAGAAACTTTAAATCTGCATGTCGGAGCGTGCACTGGCTGGCAGCAAAGTGCTGCACCATGTTTAAAGCATTTCGAACGTAAATAACACGTTTCGCACGAGTTCGCAGCAGATCGCGGAATATGTAGAAACTTCAAATCTGCATTTCGGAGCGTGTGCTGACTGGCAGCAGAGTGCTGCACCATGTTTAAAGCATTTCGCACGTAAATAACACGTTTCGCACGAGTTCGCACCAGATCGCGGAATATGTAGAAACTTCAAATCTGCATGTCGGAGCGTGCGCTGACTGGCAGCAGAGTGCTGCACCATGTTTAAAGCATTTTGCACGGAAATAACACGTTTCGCACAAGTTCGCACCAGATCGCGGAATATGTAGAAACTTCAAATCTGCATGTCGGAGCGTGCACTGACTGGCAGCAGAGTGCTGCACCATGTTTAAAGCATTTCGCACGTAAATAACACGTTTCGCACGAGTTCGCAGCAGATCGCGGAATATGTAGAAACTTTAAATCTGCATGTCGGAGCGTGCACTGACTGGCAGCAGAGTGCTGCACCATGTTTAAAGCATTTCGCACGTAAATAACACGTTTCGCACGAGTTCGCAGCAGATCGCGGAATATGTAGAAACTTCAAATCTGCATTTCGGAGCGTGTGCTGACTGGCAGCAGAGTGCTGCACCATGTTTAAAGCATTTCGCACGTAAATAACACGTTTCGCACAAGTTCGCACCAGATCGCGGAATATGTAGAAAACGTAAATCTGCATTTCGGAGCGTGCACTGACTGGCAGCAGAGTGCTGCACCATGTTTAAAGCATTTCGCACGTAAATAACACGTTTCGCACGAGTTCGCAGCAGATCGCGGAATATGTAGAAACTTCAAATCTGCATGTCGGAGCGTGCACTGACTGGCAGCAGAGTGCTGCACCATGTTTAAAGCATTTCGCACGTAAATAACACGTTTCGCACGAGTTCGCACCAGATCGCGGAATGTGTAAAAACTTCAAATCTGCATGTCGGAGCGTGTGTGCTGACTGGCAGCAGAGTGCTGCACCATGTTTAAAGCATTTCGCACGTAAATAACACGTTTCGCACAAGTTCGCACCAGATCGCGGAATATGTAGAAACTTTAAATCTGCATGTCGGAGCGTGCACTGACTGGCAGCAGAGTGCTGCACCATGTTTAAAGCATTTCGCACGTAAATAACACGTTTCGCACGAGTTCGCAGCAGATCGCGGAATATGTAGAAACTTTAAATCTGCATGTCGGAGCGTGCGCTGACTGGCAGCAGAGTGCTGCACCATGTTTAAAGCATTTTGCACGGAAATAACACGTTTCGCACAAGTTCGCACCAGATCGCGGAATATGTAGAAACTTCAAATCTTCATGTCGGAGCGTGCGCTGACTGGCAGCAGAGTGCTGCACCATGTTTAAAGCATTTCGCACGTAAATAACACGTTTCGCATTAGTTCGCACCAGATCGCGGAATATGTAGAAACTTTGGCATCTGCATGTCGGAGCGTGGAGCTGGCTGACTGCAGCAGAGTGCTGCACTATGTTTAAAGCATTTCGCACGTAAATAACACGTTTCGCACGAGTTCGCACCAGATCGCGGAATATGTAGAAAAACTTTAAATCTGCATGTCGGAGCGTGCACTGACTGGCAGCAGAGTGCTGCACCATGTTTAATGCATTTCGCACGTAAATAACACGTTTCGCACGAGTTCGCAGCAGATCGCGGAATATGTAGAAACTTTAAATCTGCATGTCGGAGCGTGCGCTGACTGGCAGCAGAGTGCTGCACCATGTTTAAAGCATTTCGCACGTAAATAACACGTTTCGCAAGAGTTCGCAGCAGATCGCGGAATATGTAGAAACTTTTAAATCTGCATGTCGGAGCGTGAGCTGACTGGCAGCAGAGTGCTGCACCATGTTTAAAGCATTTCGCACGTAAATAACACGTTTTCGCACAAGTTCGCAAGCAGATCGCGGAATATGTAGAAACTTCCAATCTGCCATGTCGGAGCGTGCACTGACTGCAGCAGAGTGCTGCACCATGTTTAAAGCATTTCGCACGTAAATAACACGTTTCGCACGAGTTTCGCAGCAGATCGCGGAATATGTAGAAACTTCAAATCTGCACGTCGGAGCGAGCGCTGACTGGCAGCAGAGTGCTGCACCATGTTTAAAGCATTTCGCACGTAAATAACACGTTTCGCACGAGTTCGCACTAGATCGCGGAATATGTAGAAACTTTAAATCTGCATGTCGGAGCGTGCGCTGACTGGCAGCAGAGTGCTGCACCATGTTTAAAGCATTTCGCACGTAAATAACACGTTTCGCACGAGTTTCGCAGCAGATCGCGGAATATGTAGAAACTTCAAATCTGCATTTCGGAGCGTGCACTGACTGGCAGCAGAGTGCTGCACCATGTTTAAAGCATTTCGCACGTAAATAACACGTTTCGCACGAGTTCGCAGCAGATCACGGAATATGTAGAAACTTTAGTGTGCGGACTGGCAGCAGCAGAGTGCTGCACCATGTTTAAAGCATTTCGCACGTAAATAACACGTTTCGCACGAGTTCGCACCAGATCGCGGAATATGTAGAAACTTTAAATCTGCATGTCGGAGCGTGCGCTGACTGGCAGCAGAGTTCTGCACCATGTTTAAAGCATTTCGCACGTAAATAACACGTTTCGCACGAGTTCGCAGCAGATCGCGGAATATGTAGAAACTTCAAATCTGCATGTCGGAGCGTGCACTGACTGGCAGCAGAGTGCTGCACCATGTTTAAAGCATTTCGCACGTAAATAAAACGTTTCGCACAAGTTCGCACCAGATCGCGGAATATGTAGAAACTTCAAATCTGCATGTCGGAGCGTGCACTGACATGCAGCAGAGTGCTGCACCATGTTTAAAGCATTTCGCACGTAAATAACACGTTTCGCACAAGTTCGCACCAGATCGCGGAATATGTAGAAACTTTAAATCTGCATGTCGGAGCGTGCACTGACTGGCAGCAGAGTGCTGCACCATGTTTTAAGCATTTCGCACGTAAATAACACGTTTCGCACGAGTTCGCAGCAGATCGCGGAATATCTAGAAACTTCAAATCTGCACGTCGGAGCGTGTGCTGACTGGCAGCAGAGTCCTGCACAATGTTTAAAGCATTTCGCACGTAAATAACACGTTTCGCACGAGTTCGCACCAGATCGCGGAATATCTAGAAACTTCAAATCTGCATGTCGGAGAGTGTGCTGACTGGCAGCAGAGTGCTGCACAAAGTTTAAAGCATTTCGCACGTAAATAACACGTTTCGCACAAGTTCGCACCAGATCGCGGAATATGTAGAAACTTCAAATCTGCATTTCGGAGCGTGCGCTGACTGGCAGCAGAGTGCTGCACCATGTTTAAAGCATTTCGCACGTAAATAACACGTTTCGCACAAGTTCGCACCAGATCGCGGAATATGTAGAAACTTCAAATCTGCATGTCGGAGCGTGCACTGACTGGCAGCAGAGTGCTGCACCATGTTTAAAGCATTTCGCACGTAAATAACACGTTTCGCACGAGTTCGGAGCAGATCGCGGAATATCTAGAAACTTCAAATCTGCATGTCGGAGCGTGTGCTGACTGGCAGCAGAGTGCTGCACCATGTTTAAAGCATTTCGCACGTAAATAACACGTTTCGCACGAGTTCGCAGCAGATCGCGGAATATGTAGAAACTTCAAATCTGCATCTCGGAGCGTGCCCTGACATGCAGCAGAGTGCTGCACCATGTTTAAAGCATTTCGCACGTAAATAACACGTTTCGCACAAGTTCGCACCAGATCGCGGAATATGTAGAAACTTTAAATCTGCATGTCGGAGCGTGCACTGACTGGCAGCAGAGTGCTGCACCATGTTTAAAGCATTTCGCACGTAAATAACACGTTTCGCACGAGTTCGCAGCAGATCGCGGAATATGTAGAAACTTTAAATCTGCATGTCGGAGCGTGTGCTGACTGGCAGCAGAGTGCTGCACCATGTTTAAAGCATTTCGCACGTAAATAACACGTTTCGCACGAGTTCGCAGCAGATCGCGGAATATGTCTAAAACTTCAAATCTGCATGTCGGAGCGTGCCCTGACATGCAGCAGAGTGCTGCACCATGTTTAAAGCATTTCGCACGTAAATAACACGTTTCGCACGAGTTTGCAGCAGATCGCGGAATATGTAGAAACTTTAAATCTGCATGTCGGAGCGTGCCCTGACTGGCAGCAGAGTGCTGCACCATGTTTAAAGCATTTCGCACGTAAATAACACGTTTCGCACGAGTTCGCACCAGATCGCGGAATATGTAGAAACTTTAAATCTGCATGTCGGAGCGTGCACTGGCTGGCAGCAGAGTGCTGCACCATGTTTAAAGCATTTCGCACGTAAATAACACGTTTCGCACGAGTTCGCACCAGATCGCGGAATATGTAGAAACTTCAAATCTGCATGTCGGAGCGTGCCCTGACTGGCAGCAGAGTGCTGCACCATGTTTAAAGCATTTCGCACGTAAATAACACGTTTCGCACGAGTTTGCAGCAGATCGCGGAATATGTAGAAACTTCAAATCTGCATGTCGGAGCGTGCCCTGACTGGCAGCAGAGTGCTGCACCATGTTTAAAGCATTTCGCACGTAAATAACACGTTTCGCACGAGTTCGCACCAGATCGCGGAATATGTAGAAACTTCAAATCTGCATGTCGGAGCGTGTGCTGACTGGCAGCAGAGTGCTGCACCATGTTTAAAGCATTTCGCACGTAAATAACACGTTTCGCACGAGTTTGCAGCAGATCGCGGAATATGTAGAAACTTCAAATCTGCATGTCGGAGCGTGCGCTGACTGGCAGCAGAGTGCTGCACCATGTTTAAAGCATTTCGCACGTAAATAACACGTGNCAGCAGAGTGCTGCACCATGTTTAAAGCATTTCGCACGTAAATAACACGTTTCGCACGAGTTCGCAGCAGATCGCGGAATATGTAGAAACTTCAAATCTGCATGTCGGAGCGTGCGCTGACTGGCAGCAGAGTGCTGCACCATGTTTAAAGCATTTCGCACGTAAATAACACGTTTCGCACGAGTTCGCAGCAGATCGCGGAATATGTAGAAACTTTAAATCTGCATGTCGGAGCGTGTGCTGACTGGCAGCAGAGTGCTGCACCATGTTTTAACAGCATTTCGCACGTAAATAACACGTTTCGCACGAGTTCGCAGCAGATCGCGGAATATGTAGAAACTTTAAATCTGCATGTCGGAGCGTGTGCTGACTGGCAGCAGAGTGCTGCACCATGTTTAAAGCATTTCGCACGTAAATAACACGTTTCGCACGAGTTCGCAGCAGATCGCGGAATATGTAGAAACTTCAAATCTGCATGTCGGAGCGTGCACTGACTGGCAGCAGAGTGCTGCACCATGTTTAAAGCATTTCGCACGTAAATAACACGTTTCGCACGAGTTCGCACCAGATCGCGGAATATGTAGAAACTTCAAATCTGCATGTCGGAGCGTGCCCTGACTGGCAGCAGAGTGCTGCACCATGTTTAAAGCATTTCGCACGTAAATAACACGTTTCGCACGAGTTCGCACCAGATCGCGGAATATGTAGAAACTTTAAATCTGCATGTCGGAGCGTGCGCTGACTGGCAGCAGAGTGCTGCACCATGTTTAAAGCATTTCGCACGTAAATAACACGTTTCGCACCAGTTGGCAGCAGATCGCGGAATATGTAGAAACTTTAAATCTGCATGTCGGAGCGTGCACTTGCTGGCAGTAGAGTGCTGCACCTTGTTTAAAGCATTTCGCACGTAAATAACACGTTTCGCACGAGTTTGCGGAGCAGATCGCGGAATATGTAGAAACTTCAAATCTGCATGTCGGAGCGTGCGCTGACTGGCAGCAGAGTGCTGCACCATGTTTAAAGCATTTCGCACGTAAATAACACGTTTCGCACGAGTTCGCAGCAGATCGCGGAATATGTAGAAACTTCAAATCTGCATGTCGGAGCGTGCGCTGACTGCAGCAGAGTGCTGCACCATGTTTAAAGCATTTCGCACGTAAATAACACGTTTCGCACGAGTTCGCAGCAGATCGCGGAATATGTAGAAACTTCAAATCTGCATGTCGGAGCGTGCGCTGACTGGCAGCAGAGTGCTGCACCATGTTTAAAGCATTTCGCACGTAAATAACACGTTTCGCACGAGTTCGCAGCAGATCGCGGAATATGTAGAAACTTTAAATCTGCATGTCGGAGCGTGCACTGACTGGCAGCAGAGTGCTGCACCATGTTTAAAGCATTTCGCACGTAAATAACACGTTTCGCACGAGTTTGCAGCAGATCGCGGAATATGTAGAAACTTCAAATCTGCATTTCGGAGCGTGCCTGACTGGCAGCAGAGTTCTGCACCATGTTTAAAGCATTTCGCACGTAAATAACACGTTTCGCACGAGTTCGCAGCAGATCGCGGAATATGAAGAAACTTCAAATCTGCATGTCGGAGCGTGCGCTGACTGGCAGCAGAGTGCTGCACTATGTTTAAAAGCATTTTCGCACGTAAATAACACATTTCGCACGAGTTCGCATCAGATCGCGGAATATGTAGAAACTTCAAATCTGCGATTCGGAGCGTGTGCTGACTGGCAGCAGAGTGCTGCACCATGTTTAAAGCATTTCGCACGTAAATAACACGTTTCGCACGAGTTCGCACCAGATCGCGGAATATGTAGAAACTTTAAATCTGCATGTCGGAGCGTGCGCTGACTGGCAGCAGAGTGCTGCACCATGTTTAAAGCATTTTGCACGGAAATAACACGTTTCGCACAAGTTCGCACCAGATCGCGGAATATGTAGAAACTTTAAATCTGCATGTCGGAGCGTGCACTGACTGGCAGCAGAGTGCTGCACCATGTTTTAAGCATTTCGAACGTAAATAACACGTTTCGCACGAGTTCGCAGCAGATCGCGGAATATGTAGAAACTTCAAATCTGCATGTCGGAGCGTGTGTGCTGACTGGCAGCAGAGTGCTGCACCATGTTTAAAGCATTTCGCACGTAAATAACACGTTTCGCACGAGTTCGCACCAGATCGCGGAATATGTAGAAACTTCAAATCTGCATGTCGGAGCGTGTGCTGACTGGCAGCAGAGTGCTGCACCATGTTTAAAGCATTTCGCACGTAAATAACACGTTTCGCACAAGTTTGCAGCAGATCGCGGAATATGTAGAAACTTAATCTGCATTTCGGAGCGTGCGCTGACTGACAGCAGAGTGCTGCACCATGTTTAAAGCATTTCGCACGTAAATAACACGTTTCGCACAAGTTCGCACCAGATCGCGGAATATGTAGAAACTTTAAATCTGCATGTCGGAGCGTGCACTGACTGGCAGCAGAGTGCTGCACCATGTTTAAAGCATTTCGCACGTAAATAACACGTTTCGCACGAGTTCGCAGCAGATCGCGGAATGTCTAGAAACTTCCAATCTGCCTGTCGGAGCGTGTGCTGACTGGCAGCAGAGTGCTGCACCATGTTTAAAGCATTTCGCACGTAAATAACACGTTTCGCACGAGTTTGCAGCAGATCGCGGAATATGTAGAAACTTTAAATCTGCATGTCGGAGCGTGCCCTGACATGCAGCAGAGTGCTGCACCCATGTTTAAAGCATTTCGCACGTAAATAACACGTTTCGCACGAGTTCGCAGCAGATCGCGGAATATGTAGAAACTTTAAATCTGCATGTCGGAGCGTGTGCTGGCTGGCAGCAGAGTGCTGCACCATGTTTAAAGCATTTCGCACGTAAATAACACGTTTCGCACGAGTTCGCACCAGATCGCGGAATGTGTAGAAACTTCAAATCTGCATGTCGGAGCGTGCCCTGACTGGCAGCAGAGTGCTGCACCATGTTTAAAGCATTTCGCACGTAAATAACACGTTTCGCACACGTTCGCAGCAGATCGCGGAATATGTAGAAACTTTAAATCTGCATGTCGGAGCGTGCGCTGACTGGCAGCAGAGTGCTGCACCATGTTTAAAGCATTTAGCACGTAAATAACACGTTTCGCACGAGTTCGCACCAGATCGCGGAATATGTAGAAACTTTAAATCTGCATGTCGGAGCGTGCACTGACTGGCAGCAGAGTGCTGCATCATGTTTAAAGCATTTCGCACGTAGATAACACGTTTCGCAAGAGTTCGGAGCAGATCGCGGAATGTCTAGAAACTTCCAATCTGCCTGTCGGAGCGTGTGCTGACTTGCAGCAGAGTGCTGCACCATGTTTAAAGCATTTCGCACGTAAATAACACGTTTCGCAAGAGTTCGGAGAAGATCGCAGAATGTCTAGAAACTTCCAATCTGCCTGTCGGAGCGTGTGCTGACTTGCAGCAGAGTGCTGCACCATGTTTAAAGCATTTCGCACGTAAATAACACGTTTCGCATGAGTTTGCAGCAGATCGCGGAATATGTAGAAACTTCAAATCTGCATGTCGGAGCGTGCCCTGACATGCAGCAGAGTGCTGCACCATGTTTAATGCATTTCGCACGTAAATAACACGTTTGGCACGAGTTCGCAGCAGATCGCGGAATGTCTAGAAACTTCCAATCTGCCTGTCGGAGCGTGTGCTGACTTGCAGCAGAGTGCTGCACCATGTTTAATGCATTTCGCACGTAAATAACACGTTTCGCACGAGTTTGCAGGAGATCGCGGAAGATGTAGAAACTTCAAATCTGCATGTCGGAGCGTGCCCTGACATGCAGCAGAGTGCTGCACCATGTTTAAAGCATTTCGCACGTTAATAACACGTTTGGCACGAGTTCGCAGCAGATTGCTGAATATGTAGAAACTTTAAATCTGCATGTCGGAGCGTGCGCTGGCTGGCAGCAGAGTGCTGCACCATGTTCAAAGCATTTCGCACGTAAATAGCACGTTTGGCACGAGTTTGCAGCAAATCGCGGAATATGTAGAAACTTCAAATCTGCATTTCGGAGCGTGAGCTGACTGGCAGCAGAGTGCTGCACCATGTTTAAAGCATTTCGCACGTAAATAACACGTTTCGCACGAGTTCGCACCAGATTGCGGAATATGTAGAAACTTCAAATCTGCATTTCGGAGCGTGCGCTGACTGGCAGCAGAGTGCTGCACCATGCTTAACGTTTTTCGCACGTAAATAACACGTTTCGCACGAGTTCGGAGCAGATCGCGGATTATCTAGAAACTTCAAATCTGCATTTCGGAGCGTGAGCTGACTGGCAGCAGAGTGCTGCACCATGTTTAAAGCATTTCGCACGTAAATAACACGTTTGGCACGAGTTCGCAGCAGATCGCGGAATATGTAGAAACTTTAAATCTGCATGTCGGAGCGTGAGCTGGCAGGCAACAAAGTGCTGCACCATGTTTAAAGCATATCGAACGTAAATAACGCGTTTCGCACGAGTTCGCAGCAAATCGCGGAATATTTAGAAACTTCAAGTCTGCATTTTGGAGCGTGCGCTGACTGGCAGCAGAGTGCTGCACCATGTTTAAAGCATTTCGCACGTAAATAACACGTTTCGCACGAGTTCGCAGCAGATCGCGGAATATGTAGAAACTTTAAATCTGCATGTCGGAGCGTGCACTGACTGGCAGCAGAGTGCTGCACCATGTTTAAAGCATTTCGCACGTAAATAACACGTTTCGCACGAGTTCGCACCAGATCGCGGAATATGTAGAAACTTCAAATCTGCATTTCGGAGCGTGCGCTGACTGGCAGCAGAGTGCTGCACCATGTTTAAAGCATTTCGCACGTAAATAACACGTTTTCGCACAAGTTCGCACCAGATCGCGGAATATGTAGAAACTTTAAATCTGCATGTCGGAGCGTGCACTGACTGGCAGCAGAGTGCTGCACCATGTTTTAAGCATTTCGCACGTAAATAACACGTTTCGCACGAGTTCGGAGCAGATCGCGGAATATCTAGAAACTTCAAATCTGCATGTCGGAGCGTGTGCTGACTGGCAGCAGAGTGCTGCACAATGTTTAAAGCATTTCGCACGTAAATAACACGTTTCGCACGAGTTCGCACCAGATCGCGGAATATCTAGAAACTTCAAATCTGCATGTCGGAGCGTGTGCTGACTGGCAGCAGAGTGCTGCACCATGTTTAAAGCATTTCGCACGTAAATAACACGTTTCGCAAGAGTTCGGAGCAGATCGCGGAATGTCTAGAAACTTCCAATCTGCCTGTCGGAGCGTGTGCTGACTTGCAGCAGAGTGCTGCACCATGTTTAATGCATTTCGCACGTAAATAACACGTTTCGCACGAGTTTACAGCAGATCGCTGAAGATGTAGAAACTTCAAATCTGCATGTCGGAGCGTGCCCTGACATGCAGCAGAGTGCTGCACCATGTTTAAAGCATTTCGCACGTAAATAACACGTTTGGCACGAGTTCGCAGCAGATCGCGGAATATGTAGAAACTTTAAATCTGCATGTCGGAGCGTGCGCTGGCTGGCAACAAAGTGCTGCACCATGTTTAAAGCATATCGAACGTAAATAACACGTTTCGCACGAGTTCGCAGCAAATCGCGGAATATGTAGAAACTTCAAATCTGCATTTCGGAGCGTGGGCTGACTGGCAGCAGAGTGCTGCACCATGTTTGAAGCATTTCGCACGTAAATAACACGATTCGCACAAGTTTGCATCAGATCGCGGAATATGTAGAAACGTATAATCTGCATTTCGGAGCGTGCACTGACTGACAGCAGAGTGCTGCACCATGTTTAAAGCATTTAGCACGTAAATAACACGTTTCGCACGAGTTCGCACCAGATCGCGGAATATCTAGAAACTTCAAATCTGCATGTCGGAGCGTGTGCTGACTGGCAGCAGAGTGCTGCACCATGTTTAAAGCATTTCGCACGTAAATAACTAGTTTCGCAAGAGTTCGGAGCAGATCGCGGAATGTCTAGAAACTTCCAATCTGCCTGTCGGAGCGTGTGCTGACTTGCAGCAGAGTGCTGCACCATGTTAATTGCATTTCGCACGTAAATAACACGTTTCGCACGAGTTTGCAGCAGATCGCGGAATATGTAGAAACTTCAAATCTGCATGTCGGAGCGTGCCCTGACATGCAGCAGAGTGCTGCACCATGTTTAAAGCATTTCGCACGTAAATAACACGTTTGGCACGAGTTCGCAGCAGATCGCGGAATATGTAGAAACTTTAAATCTGCATGTCGGAGCGTGCGCTGGCTGGCAACAAAGTGCTGCACCATGTTTAAAGCATATCGAACGTAAATAACACGTTTCGCACGAGTTCGCAGCAAATCGCGGAATATGTAGAAACTTCAAATCTGCATTTCGGAGCGTGGGCTGACTGGCAGCAGAGTGCTGCACCATGTTTGAAGCATTTCGCACGTAAATAACACGATTCGCACAAGTTTGCATCAGATCGCGGAATATGTAGAAACGTATAATCTGCATTTCGGAGCGTGCACTGACTGACAGCAGAGTGCTGCACCATGTTTAAAGCATTTAGCACGTAAATAACACGTTTCGCACGAGTTCGGAGCAGATCGCGGAATATGTAGAAACTTTAAATCTGCATGTCGGAGCGTGCGCTGGCTGGCAACAAAGTGCTGCACCATGTTTAAAGCATATGGAACGTAAATAATAAGTTTCGCACGAGTTCGCACCAGATCGCGGAATATGTAGAAACTTTAAATCTGCATGTCGGAGCGTGCACTGACTGGCAGCAGAGTGCTGCATCATGTTTAAAGCTTTTCGCACGTAAATAACACGTTTCGCAAGAGTTCGGAGCAGATCGCGGAATGTCTAGAAACTTCCAATCTGCCTGTCGGAGCGTGTGCTGACTTGCAGCAGAGTGCTGCACCATGTTTAATGCATTTCGCACGTAAATAACACGTTTCGCACGAGTTTGCAGCAGATCGCGGAATATGTAGAAACTTTAAATCTGCATGTCGGAGCGTGCCCTGACATGCAGCAGAGCTGCACCATGTTTAAAGCATTTCGCACGTTAATAACACGTTTGGCACGAGTTCGCAGCAGATTGCTGAATATGTAGAAACTTTAAATCTGCATGTCGGAGCGTGCGCTGGCTGGCAGCAGAGTGCTGCACCATGTTCAAAGCATTTCGCACGTAAATAACACGTTTCGCACGAGTTCGCACCAGATTGTGGAATATGTAAAAACTTTAAATCTGCATGTCGGAGCGTGTGCTGACTGGCAGCAGAGTGCTGCACCATGTTTAAAGCAATTCGCACGTAAATAACACTTTTCGCACAAGTTCGCACCAGATCGCGGAATATGTAGAAACTTTAAATCTGCATGTCGGAGCGTGCACTGACTGGCAGCAGAGTGCTGCACCATGTTTAAAGCATTTCGCACGTAAATAACACGTTTCGCAAGAGTTCGGAGCAGATCGCGGAATGTCTAGAAACTTCCCATCTGCCTGTCGGAGCGTGTGCTGAATTGCAGCAGACTGCTGCACCATGTTTAATGCATTTCGCACGTAAATAACACGTTTCGCACGAGTTTGCAGCAGATCGCGGAATATGTAGAAACTTTAAATCTGCATCTCGGAGCGCGCCCTGACATGCCGCATAGTGCTGCACCATGTTTAAAGCATTTCGCACGTTAATAACACGTTTGGCACGAGTTAGCAGCAGATTGCGGAATATGTAGAAACTTTAAATCTGCATGTCGGAGCGTGCGCTGGCTGGCAACAAAGTGCTGCACCATGTTTCAAGCATATCGAACGTAAATAACACGTTTCGCACGAGTTTGCAGCAGATCGCGGAATATGTAGAAACTTCAAATCTGCATGTCGGAGCGTAAGCTGACTGGCAGTAGAGTGCTGCACCATGTTTAAAGCATTTCGCACGTAAATAACACGTTTCGCAAGAGTTCGGAGCAGATCGCGGAATGTCTAGAAACTTCCAATCTGCCTGTCGGAGCGTGTTCTGACTTGCAGCAGAGTGCTGCACCATGTTTAATGCATTTCGCACGTAAATAACACGTTTCGCACGAGTTTGCAGGAGATCGCGGAAGATGTAGAAACTTCAAATCTGCATGTCGGAGCGTGCCCTGACATGCAGCAGAGTGCTGCACCATGTTTAAAGCATTTCGCACGTTAATAACACGTTTGGCACGAGTTCGCAGCAGATTGCTGAATATGTAGAAACTTTAAATCTGCATGTCGGAGCGTGCGCTGGCTGGCAGCAGAGTGCTGCACCATGTTTAAAGCATTTCGCACGTAAATAGCACGTTTGGCACGAGTTTGCAGCAAATCGCGGAATATGTAGAAACTTCAAATCTGCATTTCGGAGCGTGAGCTGACTGGCAGCAGAGTGCTGCACCATGTTTAAAGCATTTCGCACGTAAATAACACGTTTCGCACGAG
>WPIO01000627.1:0-16865 GCA_009760855.2 Cristatella mucedo | reverse complement strand
AAGTTGCTGAAGCATTTTTAGAGACTGCATTAAGGATCAATTTGAATGTATAGAAATGCTACCTGGTCCTGGGTCCTTTTGATGATATATCTGCGAAAGTGGTAGAGCAGTCGCTCAAAATTTGGTGGAATAACGCGTAGCACTGTTTAGTAGGAATAGGCAAGTTAAAACCTTTGTTTCGTAAAGTTTAAGGGATGAAACGGCAGTTATAACTGAAAGTGCCTCTCAGCTATTAGTGCGACCAAATGGTGATGAGTGTTGCGCCGCGTAACATAGCCACAACTTCGACGGCGTGAACTTCTTTTTGTTGCAGATGCCCGACCGCAGCGGAAGCATCGCAACTACGGTTTTCCGTCGTTGTCTGCGTCGGCGCGATCGTTCTGGGAGGAGGAGTAGTTCAAAATTGTCTCTGTGAAAAGGTGAACAGTGCGCTCCCGTCCCACTTGATAAAATACCGAGGCCGGGAGGTGATTTGTTTGGTCTGCGTTTCGTGCGGAAACGTTGTGGTTCGTGCTTGCTGTTCCACGTCGTTACGACTACACCTGAGCTCATTTGGTCGAGCAGTTAAGGTCTTCGCCCCGATCAGCGCTCTGGCTAGAACTGGTAGTGGGCTCGAACCCCAGAGGCAAAGTGAGCGCCTGAAGTAGAGATTAAGTTTCTCCCTGGGGTTTTGCAAACGAAGTATAAGGTTTATACATCGAATTAACACCAGGATCTCCACACCTGTAGCTGTTTAATAATAATAATGATGAACTTTACATAGCAC
Organism: Cristatella mucedo; assembly: GCA_009760855.2. NCBI lineage: Eukaryota > Metazoa > Bryozoa > Phylactolaemata > Cristatellidae > Cristatella > Cristatella mucedo. Next base: position 16,099 of record WPIO01000627.1, on the reverse strand, counting down.
CCTCAGTGAACTGAATCTTTTTCTGGGCACTTTACATACTGGCAGCTGTTGACAGGTAGCGGTCATATCTGTCCGTCTCAAGTCTAGCTAGAGCGATACAGCAGTTTTTATCTTTGAACACCTGACCCGCAAGATTGCTTCAGTGTATCACATTTATCCTGAGTGACCGTCCACGCAGCACAATCGGGGCGCACAAGTCCAACCAGAAAAGACTTCTTGGTACTGAGCACTTTGCCCCTGCATTGCAGTTATCTCTTTATCTCTCCCTCCCTCTCTTTATTATTCAGGAATGTTCATGCCAAGCGACCTTAATAATTGCATACGATATATGTCCTAATGACAAAAACCATGTTTTAGTCCATTATAACTTGTTATTGCATCACAGATAGATTTTAATAACATGTGAATAATTAAACGCAACATTAAGCAACAATAAAATTGTCTGAAAATGTCTGTTAACTACCCTATCTAAACAAGCTCGGACTTTCCTCGACGGTTCCTGTAGGATATCTTCAAATGAGAGACATGCGGTATTCATTTTGGCAAATTTGAGTCTAAAATATTTCTCTGCACTTTAGGCAGCAGTCCGGATTACGAACCTCTCAAACTACTAAGGATCCACGTTTGGTCATCCAGATGCGAATCTGCCAAATGGTATGGAGTTAGACTATTACACAACCACAGTTCCCAACCAGCAGTCTCTTCATTCGAATAAGTCGGAACACGTATACAGCAGCCTAGAAAACGATACTTAACCGAAATACCAGCTGATTTAACAGCCTCTTTTTGTATAAAGACATAAGAGCCTTTACGGATATCACCACCGCTTTCGGCTTCAGTGGCGATAAAGGACGCCCACTGCAGGATTCGAACCCACGACCTCGATGCCGAGGTCGTAAAAAGCAACCGCCTTACCTAGTGAGCCATTACGGCTCACTTAATATGACATGCCCTCAATCTCCATGAAAAGTATCGTTTCTAGTCAATATAATTAAAGTGAACGGATAGTTGTGGATTTGCGGCGTTTATCGTTGACACTGGCATCGTTGACACTGGCAGCCTCTATTTAGGCTGGATACTTAGTTTGTCACTTGCACTGTCTTGAAAAGTAAACAGACTAACGTGTCAATTGCTAACTAATGAAATCTCATGCTCAAGATTTGTTCTGACTGTCCACCAAGTTTCTACTTCTGAGCTATCCCGTAAACTAATAATCTGCAGGAATGAGACAAGTTTCAAGGAAATCGTTTCTCATTGACACTGTCCAACATCAAACCTTGTCTATGGCTTTAAAACTGGTAAAGGCTGCTCTACGAAAAATTAGCTGAAGAATTAGGTTTTTCTATGTGCGAATCGTAGGCAAATGAAAATTTACCGGAGTCAAACTGAAGTTGTAAATGCAGTTCAAATAAATGGGGCTCTGATGAGCCACTCTCAAACAGAGGCTGATACTCGGAGCACCTCGAGCTAGGGAGAAGATTACGTGAAGACTACGATAGAAGACGCGTGCGACTTACAAGATAATGCGAAGGCAACATCTGCCGCCCGCTTTTCGGGAGTGTTCGCCCATCTCGTTGCTGCGAGCTCGGAGCGAGCTGATACATAGCTTGGCTTTCCTCATCCGATCGAGAACGGCACTGCCATCCGGCGGACGCCCGTCCACGGTTAGCAGGAAGTTTTAAGTCGACGATAAACGATAAATCGATAAGCTGAATGCGAACATCTATAGATCATCTCGTCTCTCATCCCTGATATCGCTTGTGCAGTGAATTGACTCGTACAGCATTATACTAATAATAATAATAATTCAATGCACTGCGGTGCACTAATGCACTCGATAAACCGCCCTCAGAGAACTTTATCTCTTACCAGGCGCTTTACATTTACTGCAAAGTGAAACGCGATTGCACGGTGAGTAATATGCTTGATAAAACGACACGAAGAACACGGTTAGGGGTGACTTGCACAAGGTCAGCATGCAAGTGTGGTTAGTGGCAGCATGTACAGGGTTATCAACCATGTAAGCACATGCAGGACGAATCACAGGGATCCACTAAATGCTGTCTTTTAGATGTGTGGTAAATGTGGTCAAGTCAGTAGATGTTGTTATGCAAGTCGGAAGTGAGTTTCAGGCTTCGGGAGCATGAGAACTAAATGCACGGTCTCCAAAGATATGAGGTTAGTATGAGGTATTCGTAAATTGTTTGATTCTGAAAAGCGTGGGGTGGTAAAACGCTTGGCCTGGTGGGGGAGCAGATCTGATAGCTAGGCCGGGAGCCGCAGAATGAATTGACTTCAAAGTTCGGATCTCAGATTGGTGTTCACTTTACTCGCAGTGTAGATCTTCGTGATGTTGATACTCGGATTCTTCCGGTAGCTCAACAGCTCTCGTCTACTTCCTAAATTTGGAGCTTAAGTGATCGCCACCGATTGCCGCTAAATAGCTTCTGCACCCCAAACCGAGGACGACCACCATTCTGTTTGACATTAAGCTTTTAAGCTGCAGTATTGCTTGACGGGAGTTTGTATCACTCAAGCAGCAATCTTTCTAGTCTCGCACAAGCTAATGTGCACGACAATGAATAGCTTAACTAGTGAAACTGACATTTTTTCCTTCCTCTTTCATTAAATTAAAAGGGCATCCTTTTATAAGCGGAGACCGAACAACGAAACGAAAACGCCCGTCCACTGGTCAATCCTCTGGCAAGCCTGGTGAGCTCCTTCGCACGCCGTTGTGCTGCCCAGCCGTCGGCTGCAGCTGAGCGCCCGAACAGCACCAATGAACGGCTCGCTTGCAGCGACGAACCGTTGAATAAGTGTGGGAGCATGCCTGGCCCTAGTCTCAACGATTCGATCGCTGGGCGCACGCAGCACTCTAGCAGAGGACGTCCGAAAAACGGCGTCCCCTACTCAGACACGCTCTCCATGCTGACTGATGGTTAGACCAGTAATAATGGGTGTGGCAAAAATTGTAGATGGCCTTCTTCAGCCTTCTAAAAAGCGATAAATTAACATGCTACAGACTTCGTACGCATCGTTGACAATGATTAGACACAGCAGCAGGTTATGGCCGTTCAACAGAGCTCGCTTCATTTGACACGAGACCAACAGTAGCCAAAGGTTAAATGTTCAAGGTTACCACCTGCATTGCACAGTCGCCTGCATTCACACCCGGCTTAGCGTTCAGTTTTCTCTAGACTTGCAAGCTTTTTCATTGGTGAGATTGAACAGCTTAGAATTCCAAACGCCTCGATTAGTGTTTTGACGGCTTCAACGTGGTGAATATAGGAAGCGAGCTTCTGTTCCTTTCTGTACACATACCATACAGGTGCAAAAATCTCTCTCTCTCTCTCTCTCTCTCTCCCTCTGTCTACCCTATCTCTCTCTCTCTCTCTCTCTCTCTCTCTCTCTCTCTCTCTCTCTCTCTCTCTCTCTCTCTCTCTCTCTCTCTCTCTCTCTCTCTCCCTCCCCTCTCTTCCCCTCTCCCTCTCTCTCTCTCTCTCTCTCTCTCTCTCTCTCTCTCTCTCTCTCTCTCTCTCTCTCTCTCTCTCTCTCTCTCTCTCTCTCTCTTTCTCTCTATTTCTCTTCACGGGACTGAGGTCACGCCTGTGATGCTAGCTTTCCATAAGCGGATAAGTAGAGTCAGAAACACGACATAGAAATCAATAAAAAGAAGCAGTACTGGTTTACATGAAGCTCTCTCGCTCTCTCCTCTCTTTCTCTTTATCTTTCCCTCTCTCTCACTCTCTCTCTCTCTCTCTCTCTCTCTCTCTCTCTCTCTCTCTCTCTCTCTCTCTCTCTCTCTCTCTCTCTCTCTCTCTCTCTCTCTCTCTCTCTCTCTCTCTCTCTCTCTCTCTCTATCTATCTATCTATCTCTCTTCCACGGACTGAGGTCAAGCCTGTGAGATTAGCTTTTCATGAGCGGAAAAGAAAATCAGAAAACTGGCATAAAAATCAATGAAAAAAATCAGTACCTTTGAGTGAAAATCAGTACGAGTAGTACCTCTTTACTTGGAGAGCACGTGGCTACGCTCCGAGGACACACAGCCACTCAGAGTGGCAATTTACAATTATCTCAAACAAATACTTGATTGATAACCAAAACTTCTTCAAATTCGATCGGGTGTAATAACTAATTTATTGCGACGGCCTGTAAAGAAATCACCTCAAGAAAAACGATGAGCGCTCTCTGAGAGCCGCGATGGCACGCTAGGTAAGGCGGTTTATAATCACGATCTCGGTCATCGAAGGCGTGGGTTCGAATCCTGAGGCTTTATTCCTCCTGAGCCTTCGTTACTGCTGCAAGCGTTAGCGATAGCCGTTAAAGCTCTTATTTCGCTATATAAAAAAGGCTGCTGAATCGCAGGACCGAACCCTAGACGAGATAGGCAATATAGAAGGCAGGTTTTCTGTTTGTAAAAACTTCAGCGAATACTTTGGCCTCGTCCTCCTTGAACTTTCAATCTAATACCCAGGCTGCCGACTTTTATGAGCCTCAGCACGAAGTCTCCGCTTCTGCTGCCGTATCCATAGCATCATTCCACAGAGTCAGCATGCTTAGGGTATACAACGACCTACTTAGGAATGCAGACATGGGTAGAGTGTCTCTTTTTGTTTTGCTCGATCTTTCGGCAGCTTTTGATACCATCGATCACAAAGTTCTTCTAGAGCGCCTCTCATCTCGCCTGGGCATCACTGGCATAGCTCTGCAGTGGTTCAGGTCCCTATCTCAGTGGGAGACTCCAGAGTGTTGACGTGAATGGACAAAGATCATCTGAAGTACCTCTGAAATATGGAGTACCTCAGGGCTCTGTGCTAGGTCCGTTTTTTCACGGTTTATACTCTCCGTCTTGCTGATGTGATTGCCAAGCACAATCTAGGCTTTTACTTCTATGCGGATAACATACAGTTATACCTTTGCTCTGATCCCTCCCAGCCTTCGAGCACCTCAAATTCTCTCAACTCACTAGCTGCATGCATCGATGACATCCGCACATGGATGGCAGCAAATTTTCTAAAACTAAACGACGATAAAACTAACTTACTAGTTATGGGCAAACCCAGTGTGATTCAGAAATTGGAAAGGCTGACTTTCAAATTGGCTCTGCCAGCATATCTCCAGTTGAATCAGCTCGAAATCTAGGTGTCATATTCCAAAGCGACCTCTCGTTAGACGACCATATCAGCTCCACCGTCAAATCCGCCTATTTTCAGCTTCATAATATTGCTAAAATTAGGGCTTGTTTGGATAAGGATACCACGTCCAAATTGGTCCATGCATTCATGACATCTTGTCTCGACTTCTGCAACTCACCACTTACTGGCCTACCAGCATGTGCGATCAGGCGATTGCAGCTGGTGCGAAACTCTGCAGCTAGGGCTTGTCTGTCGTGAGCGTCGCAGTTGCCACATTACTTTACTTCTCGCTGACCTGCACTGGATACCAGTCAAGCAACGGATTGACTTCAAGGTTTTGTCGCTCACTTTTAGGTCCCTTCATTCTATGGCTCCAGCCTATCTTTCAGATATACTACCCCATCAGGCCAAGCATCGTACCACCCGCTTTTCGGAATCCAACAGTCTAGAAATACCTCGTACAAACCTTAAATCCTTTGGAGACCGTGCATTTAGCTCGCATGCTCCCACAGCCTGGAACTCCCTCCCGACCTGTGTCAGAACATCCCCTGACCTGACCACATTTAAAAGAAACTTAAAAACACACCTATTTAGCACAGCATTTAGTGGGTCCCTGTGATTCGTCCTTGGTATGCTTATACATGCTGACACTGTGCATGCTGCCACTAACCACATTTGCATGCTGACCCTGTGCATGTCACCCCTAACCATATTATTCATTTTGTTTGTTTTTCAAGAATGATTTTACTTAACATTCAGTTGCATGTCCCTTTGAAGCAAATTTAAAGCGCCTAGAAAGAGATTAAGTTCTCTGAGGGCGCTTTATTCAGTGCATTATTATTATTATTATTATTACCAATTCCTCGTACAAAATTCAAATCCTTTGGAGAACATGCATTTAGTTCGTATGCTCCCAAAGCCTGGAACACCCTCCTGACTCGCGTCAGAACATCCCCTGACTTGACAGCATTTAAAAAGAGCTTTAAAACACACCTATTTAGGGACAGCATTTATTTGGTCCCTATGATTCTTCCTTCATGTGCTTATGCGTGCTCACACTGTGCAGGCTGCTGCTAACCACATTTGCATGCTGACCATGATTTTACTTACCATTCAATTGCATATCACTTTGCAGCAAATTTAAAGCGCCTACAAAGAGATTAAGTTTTCTGAGGGCGCTTTATCAAGTGCAATATTATTATTATTATTATTATCAAGAAGCGACTATCTATGTCTAATTTGTTCCCTGCTTTCTCCTCCTTTGACGTAAAATGTACGCACCGTTTCCGTTCGCCTCATCTGTATTAGACGGACTGTCACGCCTACCGAAAGCTCACTGCGAGCTGGGCGATCTGAGGGTGGAGGTGAATTGGTGAGGTCTGAGGGCGGACGTCGGAGGGTGGGACGCCAGAGGGCAGACTCACCGTCTGTTTCGTGAAGTGCGAGCTACGCCGTTGTGTCCTGCCATGATGGCTCAAACTCGCACCGACAACATGAGTTTAGCCAAAAAAGATTGCAAAATAAGTATTCCTAATCTCGTCGTGCCCTTTGTTGCGAAATTACGTTCCATAAATCGAACGCTAGTGTGCATCATTCTGTGCATTCTCAATTGCAAAATGTAAGCAAATACCAGTGACGAATCACTTCGGCTAGACCTGACCTACTAAACCTACTAGAGTGCTATGTGGGGAATCAATCAACCGGCCTCGAGCCTGCTAATGTATTAGGAATAAAATATCCTCTATGAGTCTTTCTTAAATGTATGCTTCCTATTGAGTACCTTGAATTTCAGATTAAAGGAAAAGTGAACGAAGATATACCCTCACAGTACGTGAAATTCGCTCAGCGTGGTGAATATAGGGAGCAAAGTGTAATCACGTACCAGTGACGAATCACATCGGCTAGACGAAGCCTTGACCTCCGCACGCTGGCTCTACGAGCCCCGAGCGAACATCCTCCACGATTCTACTGCCACTCAGCCTCCGCGATCTCCGCAATCTCCTTAGCGTCACCGTGCGGCGACGCTGAGGAGGGCTTCTGCTTCCGTCGGCCGCTGCAGAGCTGGACCCCGGCAGAGCTGGACCGCCAAAACGCAGCCGCCGCAGCGACCCCCCCCCCCCCCCCCGGTGGCACGATCTGGGTCGTCTTCGCTCTCGTGCGACGCCTGAGTCTCGTTCAGTCCAAGAAAGTGTGCCGGCTGAGGATAGGCTAGACGTCCCGGCTAAACATGCATCACGTCCGCTCAGCTTTACCTTAGCCGTTATGAACTGTTCTTGTATTCCGCATGCTTTGCGTAATACCGAGTTCACGTTTTAGTGGATCTTAGTGACCCAGCGTCCTACTCAGTGGCGTTTCTAGGATAATAATAATAATAATTACAATAAACTTGATATAGGGCCCTCAAAGACCTCAAACATTGTCTAGGTACTTTACATTGGCTGCAAAGGAAGCACGACCGAATGGTGAGTGGGAGTATGCTGAATAAATAACCAGAATAACATGGTTAGGGGTGACATGCACAGGGTCGCCATGCAAGTATGGTTAGTGGCAGCATGCACAGTGTCAGCAAACATAAAAACGTTAAGGACGAATCATTGGTATCAACTAAGTGCTGTCATAAATAGGTGCGTTTTTAGTTTCTCTTAAAATGTGGACAAGTCAGGAGATGTCGTGACGCGGGTTGGATGTGAGTTCCAGGTTTCGGCAGCATATGAACTAAAGGCACGGTCAACAAAGAATTTGAGATTTGTACGAGGCATAGGTAAACAATTAGATTCCGAAAAAAAAACGGGTTGTACGATATCAAGTCTGGTGGTCTAGTAGATATGATAGGTAGGGCGGAGCCAAAAAGATAAAGGGACCTAAAAGCGAATGACAAAATATTGAAGTCGATGCTTTGCTTGACTGGTAGCCAGTGCAGGTCGGCGAGAAGTAGATTGATGTGGCAACTGCGACGCTCACGACAGTCAAGCCTAGCAGTAGTGTTTTGCACAAGCTGTACGTTCCTGATTGTATAGCACCATCCGAGAAGTTAATCTTTTTCTAGATACTCACACAGGTCAGTAATAATAATAATAATATTAATAATAGTGCACCTGATAAAGCCCCCTCAGTGAACTCGATCTCTTTTTAGGCGCTTTACATTTACTGCAAAGGGAAATGCAATTGAATGGTGAGTAATATCATGCTTGATAAACAATATGAATAACCTGGTTAGGGGTGACATGCACAGGGTCAGCATGCAAATGTGGTTAGTGGCAACATGCACAGTGTCAGCACGCATAAGCACATCAAAGACGAATCACAGGGACCCGCTAAATGCTGTCCTAAATAGTGTACCACATCAGTTCCTCATTCAAGTCAAACTTCCTGGATCTCAACCCAAGGGTTGGGTGTTTGCACTTCCCAGCCCAGGCCTTGTGTGTCGGGAATTATATCGAATGGATAGGTCAATGCACCGGCTGATTATATTGATTTAACGTCAGCGCCCTAATGCAGAGAGTAGGAGATAGGGAGAGGACGTTCAAACAGGCCGAGCAGCAGCGAGGGAAGGGTGCGTCCGCTCAGCCCAAGCAAAGCAAGACGGAACTGAGTGTGCCAGCCATCGACGGTCACTTGTTCGGCCAAACAATGCCCAAGCTCGAACAGGTAGGGCTGGCAAAACTCTTGCCGTCAGCTCTCAGCCCGTTAGTTGAATTATGCGTCCAGTTGCAGACTGAGTGCTGGAATGCCTGCAATGGCAACTTCGGCTGTGCGTTGGTGTACGTTGATGTGATCGATGCACGTTGAGCGGCCACTCAACATTTGGAAATCACCATCAGAGAGCTGAATCTCGTGGCCGTTCAATTTGGCTCGCTTCTTTTGCCAAACGACCAGCAGTGGCCAAAGGCTAAATGTTAAAGGTTGCCCCTTGCATTGCAGTCACCTGCATTCACGTGGGGCTTAGCATGCAGTTTGTTCAGACTCTCAAGCCTTTTGAGTGACGAGATTGTATACCTTAGCATTCCAAACCCCTGGACTACTATTGAACGGTTTCAAATACCGACGGGACTAGCACTTACATTGTGGTTCACTTTTCCTGCAAATGACTATTGGATTATTTCGTCGAATTCATGATTAAACTAGTCATGTCTGATCTATTTTATCTCTGATCTCCGATCTCTCTTTTCTCCCATCTCTTTAATATTTCTCTTCCTGACAGTACCAATACCATGCAGGTGTATAAATAGCTCTATCTCTCTCTCTCTCTCTCTCTCTCTCTCTCTCTCTCTATCTCTCTCTCTCTCTCTCTCTCTCTCTCTCTCTCTCTCTCTCTCTCTCTCTCTCTCTCTCTCTCTCTCTCTCTCCTCTCTCTCTCTCTCTCTCTCTCTCTCTCTCTCTCTCTCTCTCTCCTCTCTCTCTCTCTCTCTCTCTCTCTCTCTCTCTCTCTCTCTCTCTCTCTCTCTCTCTCTCTCTCTCTCTCTCTCTCTCTCTCTCTCTCTCCTCTCTCTCTCTCTCTCTCTCTCTCTCTCTCTCTCTCTCTCTCTCTCTCTCTCTCTCTCTCTCTCTCTCTCTCTCTCTCTCTCTCGCTCTGCTGTCTCTCTCTCTCTTTCTTCCTTCATGGGACTGAGGTATACCTGTGAGACTAGCTTTCCATAAGCGGGTAAGTAGAGTCAGAAAACTGACATAGAAATCATTGACAAAAACCAGGCAGTACCTCTTAACTTGGAGAACACGAAGCTACGCTCCGAAGACACGCCACTCAGGGTGGCAATTTACAATTATCTCAAACAAATACTGATTGATCCCCATAACTGCTTGAAATGCAATTGTGTGTAATAATAGATTTAATACGATCGCGTTTTTTAATAAATTAATCACGTTTTCAAGGAAAAAGTGAGCTCTCTCAGTGAGCGGTGAAGGCACACTGGGTAAGGCGGTTACTATTTACGACCTCGGTCCCCGAGGTCGCGGGTTCGAATCCTGCGGCGACTGAGACTGTATCGCCAGCTGCAAGAGGTGGTGATATCCGTTCAGGTTCATCTGTCACTCTACAAAAGAGCCAATTGAATCTCAGGGACAAGCGCTACACGCGAAAGGTAACATGGAGGCAGTTTTTCTCTTCGGAAAAGCTTCAGCGAATACTTCAGCCTCGTCCTCCTCGAACTTTCAATCCAGGCTGCCGCCTTCCTACGAGCTTCCTGCCGTCTTCCTGCGTGCCTCCGCACGAAGTCTCCGCCTCCACTGCCGTATCCAGAGCAACAAGAACCGCCATTTTATGTCTTCTTTCTCCTCTGCTCTCTCATCCGTTGACCATAAAATGGCCGCGGGCTTATAATCGTATTATGCCACTTAAGAGCTCCGGGCGCCACCGTGCGGCGATGCTTGGAGTACTTCAGCTCTGCGTCCACGCATCCGTCGCATGGGCAGCACTCGCCTCGACGCCCTGTGCAACATCCGAAGGTCGCTGCACGACTGACATCACTAGCGACCGTGCCCGGCGCCGAGGCGCTCAGACTGAGCGGCTGCTGCAGCGGCAATGGAATGCGAGCCGAGTAAACGCTCGCCTCCAGCGGCGCCAGGCACCGAAGATGGATGGACAATGCTCGGACAAAGACCGCCTGGCGGAGCCTCTCGGCCGCCTAGCGGCGCATGCGGCGGCCGACCAGGAAGCTGATTGCCGCCACGGACGGCCGCCACCGCCGCCGCAGCCGGCAAGACCAGCGTCGTCTTCGAGCTCGCTCGACGCCCGACTGTCGTTCACGACCGCGGCGCCTTCCGCGAGCGCGAAACCGCCGGCCACGAGGTGGAGGCCTGCGGGGCAGCGAGAATGCGCTTGGCCGCCGCAGCAGCGGCCGTCGCCCTCGCCGCGTTTGTCGCCACCGCAGCCCCCGCAGCAGCCGCCGCAGCCACCACCACGACTGGTAAGTCAGCCTCGCTCGAGAACGCGCGTTCGAGCTCTCGCGGCGGCGAGAGAGCTCGAACGTAATCCGCTCCAATCTCGAGCGTAATCTCGAGCGTAATTACGAGCGTAATCTGCTCCAATGCGACCTTTTACCTTTGGTGACTGAGGACACTGTGCAGCGAAAGTCTGGCGACGTGAGTGACGCGCGCATCCAGGTTCAGGTCGGTCGTCGCCTCCGCAGTAGACCGAGTTCATCAGCCGCCGCCGCCGTCGCCGCCGATCGCGAGCGTTATCGTGGTCGCGCTCGGCTGGCCTCGCGCGACCTCCTGAGTCAGCGTCCGGCGAGCGCCAGGCCAGCGTGGCGAGCGTCTAAGGCAAGTCGCTTTAGAGGCGACGTTAATAATAATATTAATAATGCACCTGATAAAGCGCCCTCAGAGAACTCAATCTCTTTCTTGGCGCTTTAATTTGCTGCAAAGGGAAATGCAATTGAATGGTAAGTAATATCATGCTTGATAAACAAACAAAATGAATAACATGGTTAGGGGTGACATGCACAGGGTCAGCATGCAAACGTGGTTAGTGGCAGTATGCACAGTGTCAGCACGCATAAGCACATGAAAGACGAGTCACAGGGACCCACTAAAAGCTGATCTAAATAGGTGTGTTTTTAAGTTCTTTTTAAATGTGGTCAGGTCATGGGATGTTCTGACGCAGGTCGGGAGGGAGTTCCGTTTCCTGTTCTTTGGCTCAAGCTACTTAGCTGTTCTGCCGTCTGCACCCCCCCCCCGCACCACCCTCGCCCCCCCCCCCCGCCGCCTCCGGCAGCGCAGCGTTAGCGTGTTCACGTAAGACGCAGCCGTCGGCTGTTCAAACATACAGAGCGAGCCTCGTTGGCGCCTCGCCCTGTCGCTAGGCGACGCGCCTGGCTCCCTCGCCTGGTGGCCATTCCCTGCTCGCCGCGTCGGCTCTTCCGGCCTAATCCCAATACTAGCCCCGCCCCACACAATGCCAATACTTTCCCCCGCCCCGCACGATCCCATGACCTCCGCACAATGCCAAAATACGCGACAGGTGCTATAGCGCCCAACGACAACTAATTTTGACAGCGAACGGAGATAAATTCGATAGCTGTCTAATTATCGAATAGATAATTATTTATCTAATTATTCTAACCCTTTTGATCAAAATATATATTATCTATTTATATTTTTTTATTCTAATAAGTTATATTCGATATTTAGATTTATAATAACTCATCGATATTTATCGAATTTATCTATTTGATAACAAATTTTTACAATGATAGTGACTATCGCTTGCGACGGTCGTGCAGGAGCTGGATACCACAGATCCTTGGTGGATTCAAACAGAGCATTTTCTCGAGACTTTGGTCTATGACGAGCCGTATGTCGATTTGCAAGAAATAAATGAAGCAAAAGGTTGGCGGGTTCAATAATAGTAGCAGTAGCGCATTAGTGACCACTGACTCTACCCTGGCAGCGAAGGTTTTGCATGTCAAATTAATTATATATTATACGCGCACATATACATAGCATTTATTAACAATATGTTGCATTTTTTAATATTGTATAATTATTAAAAATATTGTTTACTTGCAGCAAACAATTTCATACTGCAGGACTCGAGCTCTCACTTTCTGGATCGTGAAATGCGATCAATAAAAGCGCAGTCGGCCGATATGTTATAACAGAGCAGGCCCATCAGGAGTGTCTGGTGAAGATACTTGCCTCAAGATACGTGACATAATACTAGAGTGGTTACATAGCTGAAAATAGGCTAATAGTGAAATACTTTTTGATGCGATCATCTACTGAGAAGTCACTTTGGAACAGGACACCTAGATTCCACGCAGCTTCAGAACAAATATGCAGGCAGAGACTATTGTGAGGGTTGGTTTGTTTAGTTACTGAGTCACACTAGGTTTTCCCATATCTAGTAAGTTAGTTTTATCATCGCTAAATTTGGGTACGTGTGCTGCCGTCTATAGGTAAGTGTGGCTGTAATGTATATGTAATGTATCTCCGTCTGTAATTCCACAAACTCATAAAGACCATGTGGGCGTTAGGCAGGAGAGTTTTGTATAGCCCACTCACAGCCTAAGCTGCTTTCGGTACGCATTCGGTAGCCAGCAGACTTTGTCTCACGCAACGAAGAGAAAGTGGGAAGCATAGCAGAGTCAGGAGAGCAGTTGAGCTAGTGAGTAGCATGGAAGTAGCAGCTCTGGACCGCTGAAGAGGATGAGCCATAGTCAGCAGTTATGCATGTAGCACATTGAGCTGAGAACCTGCAACGTGCTGGAAGGCAAGGAGGCATCAAAGCAGAGAAACAGGCTTTGTGAACTTGGCATTCAAGTGAAAGCTAACATTGGGCTAGGTTATCACATCGAAAAGTGGAAGAGAAGTATAAATCGTCTAAAGAACCAGACCAAGCACAGAGCCCTGGGGGTACTACGTAATTTAGTGTTACATTGGATAATTGTTGCCCGTTGACATCAATGCTGTTGAAACTACCACTGAAATTGAAGCTATAAACCATTGCAGCTCAGAGCTAGTGACGATTCCGAGGCGAAATGAGAAACGCTTGAAGAAGACTTGGTAATCAACAGTATCAAACGCTGCCGTAGGATCAAGCAAAACGAGCTATGAGTTTTTACCTGAGTCTGCATTCTTGATTGTGTCATTATACATCTGACTCTGTGGGTGATTAGCTCTCAAATCAGACTAGAACGTTTCGGCGAAGTTCGACCTTTCAATTTAAGAGTTTAGCTGATCTAGTGTCTTTGATTGGAACAGCAGTATGGACGCTGGACGGAAATATGTTAAGTTCTCTTGGGCTTACGTGTCTTTCTTGGGCTTACGTGTCTTTCTTAATTAGTAGCCTAATGACAGCCGAAATTGTGAAGAAATAAGACCTGATAATAAGGATTCAGTATTATACTAGTTATGCATGGCAGGAGCTCATCTATGCATCGCAAAAGTAGAATCGTGGGAATGGGGTCCAGAGTTTAGATTATTATATCACTTATTAGTCTATTTGAAAAAGAGATGCAATTCATGTTGATATCACTAGCGACATGCTTGAATGGAGATATTGAGGTGCCGCAGAGAGTTTAGTGAGAGGAGTCCTGGAGAATGATAAAGACGCTACTACCTTATTGTTTTTACTCTCTTGTCTATCTTGCTGACGCATAAGCTCGAGACGCATTTTGCTAGATCCGCATAAGATTCTCTAGGTGAGGAAATAGTATGAGAGCGATTAAGGAGATGGCTGATGGTAGACTTCAGCAGTTTTGGACTTTGCACCTTCGAGTCTTGATATTTTGATGGAAGCTAGACTTTTCCTTTGCTTGGAGACATTTGTAATAATAATAATAATAATAATATTACACTTAATAAAGCACCCGAGAAATCAATCTCCTTCTAGGTGCTTTTAAATTTGCTGAAAATGGAAAAGCGATTGAATAGTGAGTGATATTATACTTGATAAACAACATGAATAATATGGTTAGGGTGACAGGCAAAGGGTCAGCATGAAAGTGTGGTTAGTTGCAGCATGCAGCAGTTTCAGCACCCATAAGCACATGAAGGACGAATCATCGAATCATAGGAACCCACTAAATGCAGTCCTAAAAATAGGTGTGTTTTCAAGTTCTTTTTAAATGTGTTCAAGTCAGGGGATGTTCTGAAGCAAGTCGGGAGTGAGTTCCAGGCTTTGGGAGCATAAGAACTAAATGCATGGTCTCCAAAGGAATTAAAGTTTGTGCGAGGTGTAGGTAAACGATTAGATTCCGAAAAGCCGTGGTACGATGCTTAGACTGGTGGGGGGGGTAGATCTGAGAGATAGGCTGGAGCCAAAGAATGAAGTGACCTACAAGTGAGTGACAAAATTGTATGATATACTGAAGTCGTCGTATGCCTGTCGATGGACAGTCAGTCCCCGATATTTTCGCGTGGTTTCTCATGCTTGCTCTTGAACTACTTTGCCGGAATGGCTTGCGACAGTTCAAACGACCGCTCGACAAGCACTGCGTCGTCAACTCCCCACGGGCGTCTCTCAGAGTACTGGGTCCTCAGCTCGCACGAACGTCTCGAAGAGCACTGAGTCATCAACACCTATGGTCGTCTCACCGAGCAATGCCTCGTCAGCTCGGTCGAAACGGTTCGCAGAGCACTGAGTCATTAACGCCTAGGGGCGTCTCGCTGAGCACTGTGTCGTCAGCTCGCACGAACGTCTCACAGAGCACTGCATCGTTAACACCTGCGATCGTCTCGCCGGGGGCACTGCGTCGTCAACTCTCATGAACGTCACGCCGAGCGTGCCCTCATCAGCAGGTACGAGCGTCACGCCGGCCGTTTAGTAGGGGCAGAACGTTTGAGTCTCCCGAGCTCCTCATTCCGGTCTCGATCTCGCACCACCCGCCTTCAGTCGTCTCGCCGAAGAGTGCACTGAATGCCAACCTTCTGGTGACCGGGCTATTAATTGGCTCTCGCCGAAAGTCGGGAACTCGCTCCCCTCTAAAGGTTGCGAGAGCCTTTGATGTCTTTCTAAGTCGAACTTAACGATGCAGGTGTTCCGGCCAGCTTTCTCGTCGCCGCTGTAAGCCCGTCTCTTTGAATCCGAAAAGAAAGAACCCTGGGACTTGCAAGCGAGGCACAGAGCACTGTTCATTACGTCACGCCAGCACTTAGATCGGTCAGTGGGAGCGAAACTTGAGCCGAGGCTGTCGTGGCTGCCGAGTCACTTCCGTATCCGGTTCATTCGGTCTTGAGACCGGCACTCGCCACGCTTGCTGTCTTGCACTCGAAAGATGCAAGTCCTGAGCCGCTACGCATCCATAACAAAAATTGACAGCCATGGATACATTTGCTTGACTGGTTCAGAGCGTTATGTAACCTTTCATTAGCCGCGCGAAATAGTCACGTGCGATTCTCGTCGGCAAGCAATTCATGACGTGTCATGCGAAGAGCTGCGGTATTCTGCCACGTAGCTGCAATTTCCGCACATCAACACTTCACGAAACGGCTAGTTTTGAATTATAAACATTATACGTAATGT
>WPIO01000626.1:0-17034 GCA_009760855.2 Cristatella mucedo | reverse complement strand
TTCTTAAATCTGCCGTTTTCCTATAATTATTTAAATTTTTATTTCCAAGGTTTTCTTGAATCATAAAAAGAAGAATGACTACAATTTGGAAAAAAGCAATCACAACTAGAACTTGTATGTTCTGGAACATAATCATAATCAGTTACTTCAATTGAGGGCACATCAAGCTCCTTAAGTTCTTTAATATAATCAGTTTTAGTTTTCCAAGATTCTAAATCTTTATCACAAAAACAATCATCAGTACTAACATTATTTACAAAGCAAGTGTGATGATTACAATGTGTATAGTCTTCATTTTCTAATTTTAATAAAATGAAATTGCAACAAAATATGGGCAGATTGTCAAAGAAAATAGCGCTTAAAAGACTACGGCGGGCTTGAATCGGAGGCCTGCCAGCGAAACTGCACGCTGCCCAGTAGCGAGAGTGGCTGGCATCAATCCAAGCAGCAGGAGACGCTGGTCGGCACCTCGCATTCCACGCTGCTTTGTAAAGCTGCTGGACCGAGGAGACCCAACGGAGACCCGGTCTCAAAATGGTGGGTGCAAGGCGATACGTCGTTCGCTTTTGAACGATGAAGGCTTGCTGTGTCTAGTCTTGAGTTGCTTCGCACGACAAGCACAACGAATGGTAAGAAGGTCGTGAGAAAAGCTGACGGGATTATTTAAAAATGTGTCGTTAGCTTCGATAAGTTTGCCTCGGCGTAGCTCAACCATCAGTTCGCAGTGTCCAGTCGAGACTTGATGACTCGATGCTAACATACCCATATGCGGCGATGCCACAAAGCCACTCGGAGCTAATTGGTTGCAAGGCAGGAGAGTTATCTGCAGCCAATTTTAAGCCTTGGCGGCTGGATGTGAGTATTCGGTGGCACCCGTAACTCGCAGATCGTCCGGCCTGTGCAACATGATGATTGGAGCAGATGCAAGGCTTTGCAGCCAGGCTCGTCTGCAGCGAGCGGTTGCTTGCCCCAATACATTTCACCGACTCGGACTGCCACTTGCTCAAGCAACTATTGCATCAAAGGCTTTTTTTTTTTTATGTTTAAATCTCTTCCTTTTCTGGATCTTCATTGCCATTAGGAAATATTTCCACTTCAAGCTTTGAAATAATGAATTTAAGAATAAGCCCACTCCTCGCATCATGTGCTCTATTCACACGGGTTGTTGTTATTGTACTAATACGTGCTGATCTTGAGAACGTTATCCCACATCAGCTGAATCGTGTTTCATTCCCAGCACATGCTAAGTGACTAGAAAGCGGTCTAGTTGTTTCGAGGTGAACCAGAAGTACTTCATTCTTATTTTGTACTGCCCACTGTAGATAGTGTCAGACATGGGCATTGCTGTACGTAAGCTTTTCAGTAATTGCACATCAGTCACATTCAACATTCTTGATCTCAAGCGAAGGAGGCTCCAAAGAAAGAAGGATCGAGTAGAGAGAGAGAGAGAGAGAGAGAGAGAGAGAGAGAGAGAGAGAGAGAGAGAGCGCGAGAGAGAGAGAGAGAGAGAGAGAGAGAGAGAGAGAGAGAGAGAGAGAGAGAGAGAGAGAGAGAGAGAGAGAGAGAGAGAGAGAGAGAGAGGGACAGAGGGACAAGTCTAAGCACTGGATAAATTGCTTCAACTTCGAGGCTAAGCTTAGCTTGGAGAGGAAATCAACGACACATGTACGGATTAGGAAAATAGAAAGAACATCCAACACAGGAGGAAATGTCCTACCTCGGGGGAAATGTCTAGGGACATATGTCCTAAGCTCCACCAGGGGGCGGGGAGTGTCCGTAGTGGGGAAACGTCCAGGGGGATCTCCTCCATCCGGATTTCAGGCATTCCTTCAAGTGTCGCCTTTTTGGATAGAGGTCTTGATGTTAGTTAGGAGTGAATCGGCTAGGTTTGATCTCATGTACGGGATATGTCACCGCGACCTGAGACTCTCCTAGTGAAGATGGTTGCAGTATGAAGTTGGGCTTGTTTCTACTCGTGCATTTAGCTCGTATGCCCCCACAGCCTGGAACTCCCTCCCGACCTGCATCAGAACATCCCCTGACCTGACCACATTGGCTTCCGCATGCGACCCCCCCCCTAACCAAGTTATTCATTTTGTTTGTTTTTCAAGCATGCACTTACTATTCTATTGCGTACGTTTGCAGCAAATGTAAAGCGCCTAGAAATGCTGAGGGCGCTTTATCAAGTGCAATATTATTATTATTATTATTATTATTATTATTACTTCCTGGCCGACTCGATGGAAACGAGAGCCCAAGCTTTGTCTTGCGTCCTCACAGAAAAAATGGCTTCCGACGCCCCCCACGCGATGGCTGCATTCGCACGTGAGATTTGATACGATAGGGTTTTTTATGACCCTGTGGCAGTTTTAAGTCGCCAACCTCGAGTAACCCAGCCCACAGCGACTTAACTTTGGCAGTTTTAGGGTCGCTTTTACAAGCCCACAGCGACTTAACGCAGTCGAGTAAAATTTGGCAACGCACGAGTAAAATTTGCCATAAATAAAAAAATACCGTTTTCAGAAATTTGACTCGCTTCGGTAAAGAATATAAACCCACTAATTTGGCTTCAAGGCGAAAGGTGTCACGGAGCCCGTGTGTATAGAGGTTAGAGGAACCATTTGGGCGTACGATTGTGCTTCCTTCGCAGCAAAGTAAAGTGCCTAGAAAAAGATTGAATTCTCTGATGGCACTATATCAAATTTATTTAGTACTGAAATTAATATTATTGAAATATACTCGCGCGAACCCTTTTGAAAGCGAACGCAGTCTCCAGGACAGAAGCCGCAACACCCGCCTGTCAAATGCAGTCGCATGAATATGACGTGCAAAGTGTCGCGCTCCGGTTTGGTACGGCGGCTGCGATGAAAGTGTCAGATTAGATTGTGGTCTTCGCGGGCGAACGAGCGGAGCCAGGCACTTCCTCCCCGTAGGGGCGTGACGGCAGCGTGCGGTGCGTTACGAACGCCGCACTAGTGAAGACGCTCGGACAGCGAGACCTTACTCGAGCAGTTTACCCAGCGGCCGCCAGCCTCGCATGCAAATTTGCCTTTCGTCCGAAGAGATCTTCCAGTCGTAGCATGACTGTCGAGTGAACACTAGAAGGCGCACACTGGCGGCCGTCAAGTGATGACACGCAAACCGTGTCATCACTTACGAGGCCACTACTGCGTCCAAGTGTCAGACGCTGTCGAGAGTCTCTTAAATGCCACGTCGTGCCATCCGCGCCGCCTTATATATTTCAATTGCTTGTGGGAGTGTCGACAAGTGCGTTACGCCGAAGGCGTTGGCCGGACGCCGCTCGAAATTTGTTGGAATAACGTAACATAATGTAATGTATATCTGTCTGTAATCCCACAAAGCCCCAAAGACGGTGTGATTGTCACGCACAAGAGTTTAGTATAGCGTACTCATTACCTAAGCGGCTTTCGGTACGTATTCGGTAGCCCACAGAGTTCACCTCAAGCAACAGAGAGAAGGTGAGTAGCATAACTGAGTTTTAGAGACCAGTTGAGATATTGAGTAGCATGACAGTAGCAGTACAGGTCTGCTAGGAAGGATGTGCCGCCGCACTCGGTAGCAGGAAAGTAGATATAGTACACTACCACTCTATTCTCCTAGGCCTGCCACTTTTGTTATTTCCTGTCCAACCTCAACGTCTACTGTAGTGATAGAAGTCTTTCAACCTACACCAGATCCTCGTGCTGACGATGTAGACTATCATATTTCGACTTCGGCGGTGGGCACCGGATTGGAGCACTTACTACGGCCATTCTGACGACTCATCAGCCGAATCGTCAGAATCTCGCCGCCGCCATCAACTCTACAAATCGCAACAAACGCAACATGGCTGAGCGGACCAGCGAACGAGCTAAATTCGAAAGCCCATTTTAAGAATGCGGAATGCCACGAAATTTCGTGGATAAGCCGTAAACACGTAGCGCTCAGCGAAAACCCCCATATTAGCGCCTCGCGCCAAATTGAACGAGGACGAACCACGAATCCTATGGAGACCGTGCCTTTAGTTGTGGAACTCTTTTGCGGAATGCCGCGAACTTTTGCTACAAAGCCATAAACGCGTAGCGTTTAGCTCAGCCGCAATTTTCGCGCCGCCCAGTAGCTCTAAAATAGCTGGCACGTGGTAATTCCAGAGAGACCACCCACTTCTGCCACCTCCCGCTCACCGCAGTGCTCCTCGACAAAATTCACTCACCAGTCGTGGTTCGGTCGCACGCGACGTAAGCCGCTGCGCCATCCACAAAAGTAGTCGCCGTCACCCAAAGCTCTGTCTCGGCGCCACCGCACAGACCACCGCACTCCGAGGAAATTCATGCCCGTCACTGGAGGCTCTCGCAGTAATCGTCGGCTGTGGTTGGATTAATGGTACTTACAACAAACCGTCAAGCGGCCCGACTCTGCGGCGCTGGCACCGCGAACGAGCTCGCGGCGTCGGATTCCCGCGCCGCGAACGCGTGGGCGGCAGGTGATTTAGCGCTTGCGCCCGCCTAGCGATGGGCCTTCGACGCTTGCAGACGGCGGCATCAGAGGTCGACTAGCCCCCTCCGTAGACGTCAGCTCGGCTGCCGCTTCCAGTCGGACCGCCAGCGCTTTGTTGATGCGGCGGCGCGTTGTTAAGAGATGAGAGGGTCTCCAGAGGATTCTTGCTAGTCGAAAGATGTGGCCAGGGCGAGCAGGTGGGATTGTAGGAAAGAGTATCGTCCGGGAGATTTAACAACCGGAGCGACTCTCCAACCATCCATTGCATCGTTAATGTATTGACGATTCGAGTTCTGAACGCATTTCGGCACGAACGCAGCGTCACGCTTCCGTTTCTTGTTATTATGTGCTGAGAAGAAGCTGCAAAAGGAAATCAAACCTTCGCTCGAACCACCTTCGATGAAAACTGGAAGTTAGCTAAACTCACGCCCTAATCACGCTACTTGGGGCTCAAACTAACAAGGTACGAAACGCCTATACGAGCCCGGAAGGTCACCGAGCGTCATATGCGGTCAGGAATTGCCATTTCAATGCAGCTCCTGCAGCTCCTGTTTGGACCGTGCAATGCAGCGCTGAAGTGCGGCTAAAACACAAGAGGCCACAACTGGGCGCCGACAGCAAAAGTATATTGTGGGCCCGTTAGTAGAGGTTACGAACCGGCGCAAGCGCTGTATGCGGCGCGTACCAAACCAACGGAGTTAATTGCATGAACGCCCAAAGCCCGAGTATAATAAACTACCCTATGCAACCCCGAAGACGGATCGCTACAGCAACCCAAGATACGAGCAGCTAACTAAGTAACCAGCAGAACGCAACCACGGCAGTCCAAGTTGCGTATAGCTGATCGTCGCAGTAGGTTCGCCTGTCGTGCTCTCGAAGCGTAGTCTCGCATCGACTATGTCTACTAAAGTGCATTAGTCGGTCCATCTCCTAACGACATCGCCTGCACAGAGCTCCGTTCTAACCTGAGCTAGCCTAGCTCATCCCATCCAGTCCACGTGTGAGGCCATTTGGAAGTCTGGCACTTGGCTCTGACCACAGGCTTGACTTCGTTTCCCGGATGTGCAGAGTTAATGACGATGGCCGTGATGGGAGGTCGGCAGCAGCTTCTGTCGCAACGGGGCACGATATAAAGGGCCGAACCACATCTCGATGCATCCGGGCAGAAAAGTGAGGAAAGGAGGTGTCTTCATCGTCATGGCAAATGAGCTTTTGATTACTGACCGTGCGGACTTCAGATAGCCCCTTAAAAGAGAACTGAACTTCTTTATGGGCACTTTGAAAACAGCTGAAAACGTAGCACCTCAATTAATTCTTCATAACGGGCACAACTTCAGCAAGCGAGATGTATTGTGTGACTAGGTGACTTGGTGACTAGGCTTGTCTGTCTTGTACTTCACAGTTGCCTCGACAAATCTCTTATTGTGGACCGACACTTCATCCTCTATCAAGCAGCACATCGACTGAAAAGTTGTGTCATTCAATTCTCGGTCCTTTTATTTTCTTGCTTCAGCCATAATTTCCGATGCAGTTCACAATCCGGCCAAGAATTGCTTGATGTATCCATCAATCTTCAGTCGTTTAGTTGCACCCCTACCTGACCGAAAACTCTATTCTGAGGTGGCCGTAGTCGTTTAGCTCCTAAAGCCTGGACATAACTGCCGACTGAAGTCAAGATGTTGCCTGATTTAAGGACGATTAAAAAGAAGGGGTGGACTGAAATGCATTTTCTCCACTTTTACTAAGTACGGCGTTGCGTGGTGAGGTAGTAGTTGGCAGTAGAGGTGAGTAATGGACGACGCCTCGGTATAGGTCACGTGTGACGGAGCCGCGACTGGTTAGTGAATTTTGTCGAGGAGTACTACCGAGAGTGGGCGCTGGCAGTAGTGGGCGGCCTCTCTTGAATTACTCGTCCCAGTTCATTGGGAGCTTTTTCGCGGGGCGTGAGATGGGATTGAGCTTCGCACTACGCGTTTACAGCTAATCTGCGAAATTTCCTGGCATTCCGCGAAAAATGTTCCGCAACTAAAGGCACGGTCTCTAAAGAATTGTGGTTCCTACGAGGCATAGGTGAACTATTAGATTCCGTAAAGGGAGTGTTTTTAAAATTATGAGATGTATTTTAGGAGTTGCTGAGTACTGAGTGATCCAACGACTGTGCTCTGAGCAAACTTGCAACTCTAACGAGTGCCAGCAATAGCTGACGGGTAGTGCCAGAAGGTTTGTGGCATTCGTCTGCACGTCAACTATCTCGGTAGGATCTTTTAGGCTCGCTGGATGTTCAAGGATGTCTCAGTTTTCTTGAATTGCCCTCAATTTAGGAATGCATTTCAATAGGCTAATTTATGACACTAGACCAGTTTATGACAAAGTGATTTATGGGCCAGCAGAGATTATGACACCACTGTTGGTTGATGGGCTTTTGTGATTTATGGCAGAGCAATTTAAGGAGCTGGCAGCAAAGGGCCTGCGTGTTACATTTAGGACGCCGGGATACGTCCGTGCGAATAGACGTCTCCGAGCCCGCTTCGGTGTTCTGCGTGAGTAACAGGCATCTGTGGAAAACTCTTATCGTGGTTTGCTGTTGTAACATGCATTCACCACGTGAGCTTCGCATTCGCCGTTGCGCCTAGCGAATGGGTAGATCGCAGCATGGCTGAGAGGACCGGCGAACGAGCAAAATTCGACGGCCCACTTCAAGAGCGTTCGCGTGCGGGAATGCCACGAAATTTCGCGGATAAGCCATAAACGTGTAGCGCTCAGTGCAATCCCCCCGCCATAGTCGTGCCTCGCACAGTTGCTTCGAAGGAAAGGGGTCGCGGTAATTCAAGAGAGGCCGCCCACTACAGCCGCCGCCCGCTCTCGGTAGTACTCCTCGACAAATTCACTAACCGGTCGCTGCTCTGTCGCACGTGACATACACCACGGCTTCGTCCGTTACTCACATCTACCGGCAACTACTAGCTCACCACAAAACGCCGTACATAGCTAAAGCGGAGAAAATATATTTCAGTCCGTAGATTTATTTCGATAGTCCTCAAGTCAGGCGACATCTTGACTTCAGTAGGGATTTAGGTCCAGCTCCGTTAAAGTAGTCGCAGCCACGCACCGCTGCATCTCGATGCGACCGCGCGGAAGACCAAGCTACCAGGAAATTCGAGCCTAGCACTTATAGAGTCTCACAGTAATCGTTGGCTGCGGTTGGCTTAATAGTACTTACATTATTATTATTAATATTAGTAGTAGTAGTAGTAGTAGTATTACTATTACAATAAACCGTCGAGCCACCCGGCTCTGAGGCTCTCGCTACGCGTGTGCGTTCGCTGCATCGGATTCCCGCTCCGCGAACGCACGGGCGGCAGGTGGTTTGATACTCGCGCGCGCCTAGTGATGGGCCTTCGTCTCCCTGCCGACGGTGACATCAAAGGCCGACTAGCTTCCTCTGCCGACGTTGGCTCGGCGGCCGCACCCACTCGGACCGCCCGCCGCTGTTGATGCAGCGTAGCGTTGTTAAGAGGTGAGAGGGTCACCCGAGGATGGACTCAGTAATCTGGAATTGCGGTCAAGTTAGAGTACTTTTCACTGGGCTCACCATTCAGTATGGAATCGCAATGATGATGGCGTAGAAAGCCGAGTAATTGTGATTAGAACCGACAAGGAAGTATTGACAATTGCACGTGGATCCATGGCTTTCGGCTGCTTGGAATGGAGGCTAAATGGGGCGCACTAAGTTTGAAAATGCTGCTCACTTTGAAGTGCTGGTTAAGTGAAACATTAGCCTCGTACGTTGAGTGTACCCTATGTTGTATCGGCTGCATGAATTATGTAGCTTCGCCGAGAGGGATCTCCACCTGGAACAACATCACAGCACTCCATCTGAAACGTTCGTAGTCTAAGGATTTCTGTGAAGTAGGTACTGCCTAAAGCCTGAGAATAAAATCCAGTTAATGGCCTCGTTCACATCCGTGTACGGCAATTCTCGGCGTCCCCGTCACTGGATCTAGGCACACAGTCTGACGTCATATCAAGAGCTTATCCACTTGATATGGATTTATTTGTATTGCGTCCTAACTGAACTGAATCTCCATTCAGGCGCTTCACGCATGCCACAGGGCTCGAGCCCACGACCTCTCATGTACCATCACCTTTGCTTAGGTTGGAGCGAGCTACTTAATCAGTGGGCCAAACCAGTGCAGCTCGGAGAAATCAGAGATTCATGACCATTACACAGATAGGACTGCTTACAAGTTTGCACGGGTAGGACTGCTTATAAGTCAAAACTTTGGATAAATCACTCTATGCTTTTAGCTGCAGCTGCTGCAATTCAGAAAGCCGTAGCTTAAGCCTTCAATCACTTTTCTACTGGTATCAGCCTCCAAGGGCCTCACCTACATTGTGGACAATAGATGAGTTGGCAACGATGCATCTGCAGACTGCTCGCTAGGGTTTCCCTAACTAACCTGCACCCGCCTCGGTCATGCGGCCGATACGCTACGTGCTCACCGTAGCTGGCTTGTAATGTGACGCTTGGCATCTAATCGGCAGTTGCAGATATACACCTTTACTGCACAGAGCATCGCTTTAAGACAGTTGGCACCAAAAGCTCTTAATGTGGAGGTCCTAGACTGCGAACTCACTTCCACAATTTGTATGCAAAGACTTATAATAATAATAATAAATAAGAATTACAATGCATTTGATAACATGCCCACAGATAGCTTAATCGCTTTCTAGGCAATTTAAAATCTACGCTAAAGAAGAAGAAGTATGATCGATCGAGCGGTTAGTGGCAGCACATGCTCAATAAGCAACGAGAATAATAGGGTTAGGGGTGACGCATTTGGGCCTTCGCCTTCAGGGGATCAGCTCTTTTTACTTGACCTTATTAAGGTAGCCTCATCTCATGCAGAAACCTCTGAGAATCTTTTAAGGAAGCTTGCAGGTTTCGATTCTGCAATAGCTTTAGTCAAAGAGGACCTAACGGAGGCTAAAGAATGTTCTTGAATGTTTTCAAGTAAAGAAGGCTTAACACTTTTGGGCCGAGCCGTTAACATCTGGGGAGTGAGGCCTCTCAGTATTAGTCAGCAAATTGCTTACCGGAAACTTGGACAAATTGTCTACCCATGAAGACCAAGCTAGGGTTGACATGGTTAGGTCAGCATGCAAGTGTGGTAGCTCCTGGCTCCGCCATTGAATGAATGGTATCGCAAAGGTCGGGAAAGGAAATGAATGCAGAGGAATTCTTAGCTAATACTAGGTACATTTGGTGGGGTGGAGTTACCGAGTCACCAACGTTGAGGTGTCAAGGTGTTATCGTAACTTCACTGGCTATTGGTTTTGATTATTTATATAAGATACAAAATATGGATTATGTGAGCGCAAATTAGTTGTGATAAGCTTGAAATGCCCTTTCCATTACCTGAAGTTCGCTGTCGCGCCCCCGCCGAAGTTCACCAGACCTCGTGATGGATTGCACTGGCATTTGTCTGAATTTCGTTTGCTGAGACTGCTACAGGACTAGAAGTAGAGAGTCCACTAATGACGGCAGCCGCCTTGAAGTTACTACTGATAATTACTAATTAATCTAGAAGGTCGAATTAGTTATAATAAGATTAATCTGCAAAGCAGGAAGCTCGCTAGTCGGCTCGAGAAGCCGGAAACCAGGATTTCACGCCAGACCTAGAAATGGCTTCATGTAGGCTTTGATGATCGAGATCGGGCTTGAGCCCAGCAGCTCATGTGTAAGGCCAGAGTCGAAATTAAGTTTAGTTCAACTGCCTAACGAATACAGAATTTGTGTGGCTATTTTAAGATCCTAGTGGTTTATGGGTCAATAGCACTTGTTGCATTGTTATTACTCCAATGGCCGGTTTATGTAAAAGTGATTTATGGGCCAGCAGAGATTATAACACCACTGTTGGTTGATGGGTTTTTGCGGTTTATGGCAGTGCCATTTAAGGAGCGGCCAGCCAAGGCCCGGTGAGTTACGTTGAGGATGCCGGGGAAACGTCCGTGCGAATAGACGTCTCTGAGCCTGCTGTGGTGGTATCTGCGTGGTGCCGCATACCTGCCGTTAGGGAGAATGTCAAACTACCATTTGTAATTTTACTCTTTTCAACTAGCAGCAGATGAATATTGGCTTCCAATGACTTCCGTAGGTAATGGGTTGCTGGATCAGTGGACTCATGAGCTCCGGCTGGCTCGTTCCCGGTTAAGGTGACGAAATATAACCATATAATTCATTGATATAGCGCCCCAAGAGAACTTAACCTGTATTCAGGTGCCGCACGTGTGCCTCGGGGCTCGAGCCCACGACCTCAGCCAGACCTTGGTCGGGGCGAGCCCCTTATCCGCTGGACCAAACCAACTCGGCGACATGGCTTAGGTTCAGTGCTTCCGAGTTATATGCAGTCCAGCTGACCTTATTTGCTCACACAGCGGCAGTGCAATATGACCAGTTTGTGTCTGCTGATACCGGATCCACTTTTAGCATCGACGTAGGCATTTTTCGTTTCTGACATACTAGCCGTATGCGGTGACGTCATTATACAGTTACTTTATGGATGCTAATGATAAAGCGACGTTCTAGATTGAGCAAATTTCAAAAAACAAAACAAGAGATGCTGCAGTTGAGCGAACTAAACCTGCCGGATTCTCGCGTATGGCAAGATTTTCGTAACTCGGAGAGACAGTGGGCTGGGCTTGGCTATCGAGGCAAGAAGACACCAGATCAGGTCTGACTGGCATTCTGCAAACATTATTAGGTGCTCGTCGCTCCCATCACACTCCCTCGTTACGGGTCTCGAGCCGAAATCCAGGGGCAGAGGCCATTTTCAGCCAATCCCCGCCACGCTCAGGCTACGATACGACGCCTCTAGCCACGCTGCTGAGCTAGGTCAAGACATTAGTACCAGTAAGCCAACCGCAGCCGCAGCCGACGGTTACTGGGAGGTTCTCCGGCGATGGGCACGAGTTTCCTGGGAGCGCGGTCGTCTGAGCGGCAGCATCGAGAGGGAGCTTCGCGCAGAGGCGAATACTTAAGAGACTGAAACTGGTGCAGCAGTTCAGCTAGGTACCAAGGAGCCAAGCCGTGGCGGGCCTTGTGGGTCAGGGTGAGAACTTTGCTCTGTATCCGTTGTTCAACCGGTATCCATCCTAGCTCTTTTAGCAAAGAAGGCACGTGCTCAATCAGCCATAGTCGACTTTCCCGGCTGCTCCTCAATGTCTACTCTGAAGCAGGTCACCAGCGATCTCGTCTTGAAGTTTATATCTCAATCAAACAAGACAACAAGTCCTTTGGACCCTATTCCCACTGTCTCCCTCCAACGTTGCATTGATCTGCTGGTACCATGCATGACTTACATCCTTAATATGTCATTAGCCTCAGATGTCCCAGCACCTTTAAAAAAGCCGTAGTCAGGCCACTTCTCAAGAAAGCAAAATTATACCAAGAGTACTTGACCAACTACCGTCCAGTCTGGGGTCCAACCGAGGTCGTGGGTTCGATTCCTACGGTGGGCGATCCTTTATCGCCACTGCAAGCGGTGGTGATAGCCGTAAAGGCTTTTCTGTCGCTATACAAAAAGAGGCTGTTTAATCTGCTAGGATTTACTTATTTATTTATTTTATTTTCCCGAATGGCGGCCAAGCGACGTTTTGCATGGTGGTGCATGAATGTCACGTGACGTCGAAGACCAGTAGGTGCTGGAGTGGAAGCCTCACATACGGCCGATGCTCGCTGAGCGACCTGCGAAGAGACGGACCACCGCTCGCATCTGCTGGGCAGACGATCGAAACATATACGATGATATGCATATACGATATACATCTATGAGGAGTAGGAGGAATAGGAGCAAACTGAGCGACGCCGAGCGACCTAAGAAGAGAAGAACCACTGCTCGCATCTGTGGGCAGACGATCCAAAGAGCACCTATGACGGGCATAGATCGCAGGCGTGTCAGCTGAAGTGCCCGCTGCTCAGTAGCGATTCGCTGGCATCAATCCAAGCAGCTGAGGCGCCGGTCGGCGCGAGCTCTCCACTGCTTCGTGAAGTGCTGGCCCGAGACCAACTCAGACTGGATCTCGAAGTGGGAGGCGCCCGGCGTGCGTTTTTGAGCGGTGGAGGCTTTGCTGCTGCGTCAAGATCTTGAGTAGTTTCTTGCGACAAGCATAACGAATGGTAAGAATGTCGTGGAAAAAGCTGACAGTGTTATTCAACATCTCTGCCGTTCTGCTTAGGGCAAGGGTGCCTCGGTCTAGCTAATGCATCTGGTTGAGGTGTGCAATCGAGAATTGATGGTCGACTCCCACTGTTTCTCTCTCAAGCAGCATATCGAGTCCAAGACACTGCCTCGAATCAAAGGATCTATCATCTATGTTTAAGTTCCTTCCTTTTCTGGCTCTTGCTTGCCCTTAGGAAACGTTTCTCAAAAAATACAAAGTTTTGAAATAAGACTACTCCTCTCGTCATGTGCTCTATTCGCATGAATTGTCATTCATGCACTAACAAGTGCTGAAATTTTGCCTGTTATCGCTCATCTAGTGAATCGTGCTTCCTTCTCAGCACACGCTAACTGACTAGAAAGCGATTTAGGTGTTCCGAAGTGCACCAGAAATATTTTATTATTGTTTTGTACTGCCCACTGTAGCTGTTTTCAGGCATGGAGATATTTGAATATACAGCTTCTCAGTGGCTGTGCATTAGCCACCGTCAACATTCTCAATCTCAAGCGATGGAGGCGCCAAAGTAAGAAGGATTGAGGGCAAAGAGAGAGAGAGAGAGAGAGAGAAAGCGATAAGGAGGAGAGAGACAGACAGCCAGACACCCATAGAGGTCTAAGCGCTGGATAAATTGTTTCAACCTACAAGCTAAGCTTAGCTTGGAGAGGAAATCAACGACATATTTACTGAGCAGGCAAGTAGAAAGAACATCCAACATATGTCGCTCACAACGACGAGCGTGTTTTGATATCGGGGATACAAGAATGGTGAATGTAGCACGTGCCGTAGAAGTGGCAAACGCATTCCTGAAATCAGCCTCGTTATCTAAACATTCATACTCCTCAATCCAGCCTCTCACAGCTAATCGTAGCCTTAGCAATTCATAGTCCAGCCCCTTTTATTTTCAAGCAGTCTTAAAATTCCGCAGTCCAGCCACAAATGCCTCTTTAATTTTCAAACAGTCTCTGCACTCCGAAATCCGGCCATTGTACAGCCTAACATCCAGTCCACCATGTGCAAGGCCGTTTGGCCGTCTGGCGCTTGGCTAACCACAAGCTTGACTTGGTTTTCCGGATGTGCAGAGGTAATGACGTCGGCCGTAATGGGAGGTCGCCAGCAGCTCCTGTCGCAACGGGGTACGATATACATGGCCAAACAACATCTCGGGGCATACGGGCAGAAAAGTGATGAAAAGGTGGTGTCTCCATTGCCATTACAGATGAGCTTTTATTTATTAACCATGCGGACTTTGTATAGTCCCTTAAAAGAGAACTAAATCTCCTTCTGAGCACTTTACGCACGCTGTAAAAGTAGCGCGTCAATTTGTTATTGATATCGGTCACAATTCCTGCATGCAAAAGCGAACTCAAATTATTCAACCGAACGGAGAAAATGACGCAAGAAGCGGGTGGATTTGAGCCATTCCTTCCAGTGTCGTCTTTTTGGGGGGGATATCGCGATGTTAGCCAGAAGAAAATAGGCTAAGTGGGATTTCATGTACGGAATTGGTCGCCGCGTCATGAGACTCTCCTAGTGAGGATGGTTATACTATGAAGGTGAGCTTGTTTTTACTCCTTCATGGCCGACTGCGACGGAAACGAGAGCGAAAGCGTTGCCTGGTGTGCTCCAATCGCAGCAAATTGGCTTCCGCCGCCCCCCCCAAACCCCATATGTAAGCTGCAGCACTACGCACGCGAGATTCATGCTGACTTTGTTCATTTTTTAATTTACTTCCCGTCGTCCTCTTTGTCTTCGTGCGATAGCTCGACGCAGTGGCTGCAATCGCTAATTTGATTCAGCAGGGCTAGTGACCGGTGGCAGTTTTAAGCCGCCGAACTGTAGTATCCGGCGCACAGCCACTTATCTCTTGAAGCTGTTTCATAAGCCCGACGCAGTCGAGTAAAAGTTGGCTCAAGTAAGCGCCACAAAAATAATTTAGTTTTCTGAAATTCGATTAGCTTCAGTAAAGAATAAAACCTACGAATGTGGCTTTAAGGCGAATGGTGTCGCATGGCCTATATCAATGGAGCTTAGAAGAATGACGTGGGCGTACGATCGTGCTTCCTTTGCAGCAAAGTAAAGTGCCTAGAAAGAGATTGAGTTCTCTGAGGGCACTATATCAAATTGTATTAGTATTTAAATTGTTATTATTATTGAAATATGAGCTCGCGCGCGCGTTTGAAAGCGGACGCTGTCTTCAGGACAGAACCCGTAACACCCGCGAGTCAATGGCAGTCGCACGAATGCGACGTACAAAGTATCGCGCTCCGGTTCCGAATGAGTGGCGCCCGACGTTGCCTCTCAGTAGGGGCGTGACGTCAGCGCGTGACGTAACGTGTTGCGTTACGGACGCTGGACAAGCGAAGACGCTCGAGCAGCTAGACCTTACTAGAGCAGTTTCCTCGGCGGCTGTCGGTCTCGCATGCAAATTAGCCTTTCGAATCCTGTTCGAAGAGATCGCAGAATCGTAGAACAACTGTCGTGCGGGCAATGTAAAGCAAATGTAAAGCGCCTTGAGAGAAATTGACTTCTCTGAGGGTGCTATATCAAGTGCATTATTATTTTTATTACTATTACACTGGCGGCCGCCAAGCGACGATGCTCAAACCGTGAAGTCACGAGGCCGCTACTGCATCCAAGTGTTAGGCGCTGTCGAGGGTCTCTTTAATGTCCCGCCGTGCCATCCCCACGGCCATAACTGTTTTAATTGCTCGCGGGAGTATGGACATGTGCATTACGCCGGAGACGTCGGCCGGGCGCGACTCGAGGTTAGTGCGAATAACGTAACGTAACGTAACGTATTTCCGTCTGTAACTCCACAAAGCCCCAAAGACGGCGTGATTGTTATGCAACAGAGTTTTGTACAGTGCACTCCCAGTCTAAGCGGCTTTCGGCACGCATTTGGCAGCCAAAGAGTTCACCTCAAGCAACAGAGAGAAAGAGAGTAGTATAGCTGAGTTGGGAGACCAGTTGAGATAATGAGTAGCATGAAAGTAGCAGCTCAGGACAGCAGGAAAAATGTGCAGCAGTCGGTCGCAGGAGAGTAGATGTAGTATATTACCACTCTTATTCCTCTAGGCCGGCCACCTTTTTCGTTTCTTGTCTGACGTAAACGTTTACTATATTACTATAGTGCTATAAGCCTTTCTACCACCATTCATACCGCCTATTTCTAACGACGTCGGCCATTATGTACGATCTATTACAACTCCATTACGCAACAGCTGGGCGATGCTATAACAGTTATTGAGAGCTATACAGCACTCTGCCTTAGAGCGTACCCGCAAAATTTCTCGTGTTTCCTGTGCGTCGCGCTCTCGAAAAAGATTACTGAAAATTTACTCCACGCAATTTGCTCTCGAACGATTGTACAGCACCTCGTTCGCTGCGTGCGCCAAAGTACTCTTGCTGTCTGTCCGTCTGGAACTCGAATGCGGTACGCTGTGAAATTAAATGGATTCGCTGAGCGATATGCGAACTCTATTTGAGCTTCACAAAGTCGCAATATTCAGCTCATTTAGTGAACCGCTGTAAGCTTAGGGCGGCGTCCGTGCGAGGCTCATTGACTCGTTTCACCGAGAACGCTGCGCTAGCCTAATGGTGCAAGATTGGTCCGAAGAAAACTCTTAACACGGTATCCGGTTGCAGTATGCCTTCGCCACGTGAGCGTCGCATTCGCCGTTGCATCTAGCGAATGGATGGAGCGTAGCGTGGCTGAGCGGACCGGCAAACGAGCAAAACTCGATAGCCCATTTCAAGAGCTTTCGCGTGCGGAATGCCACGAAATATCGCGGATGAGCCATACACGTTCAGTGCAAACCCCCATATTCACGACCCGCGCCGAAGCGCCTATCAAGCGGGGACGAACCACAAATTCTTTGGAGACCATACCTTTAGTTGCGGAACTTTTTTTGCGGAATGCTGCAAAACTTTGGCGATAAGCCGTAATCGCGTAGCGCTCAGTGCAGCCGCAATTTGAGCCCCGCGCGGAATTCCCTTAGGAACGGGGATGCGGTAATTCAAGAAAGACCGATCGCTTCTGCCGCCGCGCGTTCTCGGCAGGACTCATCGACAAAATTCACTACACGTTCGCTGTTCGGTCGCACTCGACGTATACCAAGCGCCATCCGCTAAAGTAGTCGCCTTCTCGCGCCGCTCCGTCTCGATGCCAATGCGAAGACGACCGCGCTCCCAGGATATTCATGCCCATCATTGGAGGGCCTCGCAGTAATCGTCGGTTGCGGTTGGCTTAATGGTACTTACGATAAACAGCTGAGCCACCCGGCTCTGAGGCGCTCGCTACGCGTGCGCGTTCGC
>WPIO01000625.1:0-17155 GCA_009760855.2 Cristatella mucedo | reverse complement strand
AGAGCAACTAGGCATCGAGAAGAATGGAAGCAACATCACAGGACAGTTGCATGAACGTGCCACGAACGGCAGCATGAGAATGAGTATCCGGTGTGAATAAATACTATCGACATGTGGAACAAGCACCTTCTCTTCTTCAATTCATAACCAAATGCCAGTCCTGAAACGGAGTATCCTCTAAATAATGTCGGCTAAACTGCCTTCTGTTGCTTAGCATGTTTCAGGAGCTACGAATCTATAATATGTGCTTCCAAATTAGATCTACTAACTGCAGTCAGTCATTTGGGTGCAAGTTCTCAGTTCATATTTTGCCAGTTTTCGTTCCCATTTATCTCATAGTATTTGCTGGTCGAACCCCAATGCCTATGTTGTTAAGGTATTTTATTTCTTATTATTGTCTGAAGAGAGATAATCATGGATTAAATTAATCTAGGCTGCCTAATTGATTAAACATAATCGTGAAGCTTTTGCTTTAGAATTACGTATAAAACGTCTACACAAATCTTTCTGAAATTCATTTTTATGAGCTAGGCGAATTTTAGTATAATGGTATACTTTAAGCCTGGCCAAGCTTGTCCGAGTTAAATAGTTTCGCAAGTCAACATACAGGAATAACTATTTAATATGTTAAGGCAATGCAGATCCGTATCAAACGTACCAAAAATGCGATAATACCAATCACAGGTCGCTCAAATTGAGCCTTAAGATTACGAAACGTGTATCGTGAGACGTTACTGCTGCTAAAGGAGACTTTTAAAAACGTTTTAGTGACTTGCAATGCACAATTCTTACCTAAGCATGCGAAAAGAACACAAGTATAAGGCTTAGACAAGCGAGCTACAACAATAAAGAATCGGCCCAGCTAAGGGTTAGTAGGACTTCCTGTGACTAATTGCATGCAAGGAATCGCATACGTTTACGAGTAGAGTCGCAAAAAAACAAGGGAAATCAATCACTGCCTCTCAGAACAGGCTGAAAAAAATTTGCATCTTTAAAAAATATTATATTGTGCACGGTTTATGCAGGTAAAAACCCCAGCTCCTTCAGGACTTTTTGTACATGCTATATAATGTTTCGATGGTCACAAGATTTCCGTTGAGGGCGAGGGCTGGTGAGATGACTAGGTAGATGATGAGAATTTAGGACTAGAGCCTATTTGAAGAGTGGTTTAGTCAGAAAGGTCAGCTGGCGAAAGAAGTATTTTGAACGTCCAGAAAGCAATAAGAGAAACAATCTTGATATATATTTCAAAATTGATAGCATCCGATTAAAGCAACAACACAGTGGCTTTAGGTGAAAGCAATGCCCATAGAGGCTAAGAAATCCAGTGATTTTTACAGTCTTTGGAATTAAAATTAAAGCGTTTAATTAGAGAGAGTTTTAACCTCAGAATTTTTAAAAATTATGCATGATTTTGACTTACATTGGCTAACGGAGAAGTATCTGGAAACATTCAAGTCAGTGGGAGCTCAGGTGTGTGCAGTAAATATTTACTAAATATAGGATCTTAATGATACACCAATATTGAGAAATAACGTGGAAGCAATGTGTATTGAGGATGACTAATCCATTGTTAAAAGCTATTTAATAGTTAAAAGTACGGCTTCGTAATAGAGTTTATGGCTTGGTACAGTCAACAAATTGCATGATTGTGCATAGTCTTGAAGTACAAAGAACTATCTACATCAGTGCTTAGGGCATAGTGCTTTTTAACTAATCGTGGTTTTGGGCGATGGTTTTAGTATTACATCATCAAAATAACTGCTACGACTATTTGTGAATGGCTCACTAGGTAAGTTAGTTGCTTTTCACGAACTCGGTCCCGAGGTCGTGGGCTTGAATTTGGCAGTGGGCGATCCTTTATCGCCACTGCAAGTGGTGGTGATAGCCGTAAAAGCACTTCTGTCGCTATACAAAAGAGGCTGTTAAATCAGATAGCATTTATTTATTTATCTACCTAGCAGCCTACTCTCGTTCGATAGTGCAAATTGAATGGAATCAATCGTGGCAGTAGCACCTGTTGAACTCTACTGGCTATGCCACTGCATATTTATATGTCTCGTCGTCTGCTCAGTTACTTGGGTAGGCAATAAATAATGATTTAGCTGACAGGACGGATAACACTTTCCCGAGAATAATGGTTTTGAATACATTTATTTGAATGGATGTCTTTCTCATGGTAAAGAAATAAATTATTGTGGACCTGAACTTTTTTGTAAACGAATAGGTGCCATCGCCTAATATCGTATCGTGAAGAATCAGTGAGTATTTTATTTTTCCGCAAGCTTATAGTGGTGTACTAATAGCCACGTTTAATTGTACCGATGCGAATGCATTTCTCACATAGAATGCTCACAGTTTAAAATTGCGATCAGTTACTGCCTGTGGCAAATACAGTTATCTGTATATATGCATAGTTTCCATTTAAACGACACTGTCATTTGGACGGGTTCCATCAATACATTATCTATTAAAAGTGAGCCAAAATATCTGAATTTTGAAAAACCTATTTATTTAATCGCTCCGAATCTGTGATTTATCAATCTATGTAACCGCTATTTTGAGAATGCTAAGCTAATGCATGCAAGGATTTGCACATTTTTTCAAACGCTTGTAACAGAGAAGAATTGATGACAATGAACCATCATGCAGGTTTTGCTGTTGCTAAAAAAATTTGCTTTATTATTATCAGGGACGTATTAAAACTTGCGTTTATAGATTGCTCATTCACTCTTTACTGACCAACGTAAACAGCAATACCAAATACTCCTACAGTTTTTTTTGGCTGACCTACTGGATAAATGATAACTCGCACTCTTTTTGTCACCCAGGAGAAATCAAAATTTAACACTAGCAGTGATTTTCTTAAGGATAAGGAAGCAGGTTATTTTACCAAGAATAAATCATATTTGTAAGAGCAAGGTAAAACTAGCTGTTAAACTTACTTAAATACCCCTAGCCTTGCACAGTCTTCTAATTGGAGCAGTTCTGAAACGATTTGGCTTTTTCAGTTCCTCCATCCAAATAGCTGACCAAAGCATGACGAACATACACAATAATACTCTTAGCTACTGCAAAGATGCTGATTGTCTGTTCAGATTAATAAAGTCTTCATGCAAAGGTGAAATAATAAATTTAGAAAGCTAGTTAGAACATGTCTTATTCGTATTTTATTTATGTCTTCATGTCTCATGTTATCATCCACATATATTTTTTGTAAATGCTTTACTTTGTGTACCTCATGTAAAAATGTTTTCGATGCACTTTTTCAGATCCCCCTTCGCCATGCTTTTTGTGTCTGTCATTATTGAGAGTTTTTGTGCCTGTTTCGGATTTATAAATCCTGGCTAATAATTTG
This sequence comes from Cristatella mucedo, assembly GCA_009760855.2. Lineage (NCBI taxonomy): Eukaryota > Metazoa > Bryozoa > Phylactolaemata > Cristatellidae > Cristatella > Cristatella mucedo. The sequence continues at coordinate 13,797 of WPIO01000625.1, read as the reverse complement.
AAGCAATTACTGTAATACGATAAACATACTCTATAGTGGCTGATATTATTTCAAGTATAAAGCATCTAGATGGATGCAGCTATTGTGATCACGAGCTACCTCTTGCGAAACTGTTCTGTTGCCATTACATATGCATAAACAAGTAGCTGAATATATCTGTTTGAGCAGATTTTACATAAAAGAAATTGTATGTTTTCTTACTAATGACTGCCCTGATTTTGTTACCTCTTTTGTATTGAAGGTTATCATCGCCAAGTCTTGTCAACGAAATTAACATCACAGCCCTTGCAGACGTGGTTAATCTTGAAATGATTTTTCGAAAAAAATAAAAATAAAGGAATCTAACAAACTTTCTTTTGTTTTGAGATTATGAGAAAGTGTAAGACAATATACCAAGTGATCAAAAGCAGTTGTCAGTTTTTGCCAAGTGAATCGCTTTTCAGTTTCTCAATGTGTAATCTCATCACTCGTGATAAGAGGTTTAAGAATTATTTTAATAATTATTTGCGATTAAAGCAGTGCCTGAACTTGGTTCGACTGACTGATCATTTTCTGAGCAACAGCCTTCCAGTGATAGTTGTGAATACTGGTGAAGACTCAAAGTACAAGAACACAGTAACATTGCCAGCACAATCTATACTGGTAATGGTGTGAAGAATGGCACAAGATTATTGTAATGAATTCAACGATGCAGCACAAAACAGCCAGGAGGGCAGAGCGGATGTTACGCTGCAGTGTCTTTTATATCACAGTCAAAACCAGAGCTGATTGAGGTGATAATTGCGTAGCCTAAAGGCTTCATCTTTGGAAAAAAGTGAGAAAGTAGCATAGATAAGTAAGCTTGGCAGTCTAGAAAGTGAACAACTTAGAAGAAGCAGCTAGAGACAGCTGGAAGAATTGACCGCATCTAACTGCTAGGCATGTTTCGTTACAAAACAATTGTATACATGAGGTCCACTCTCATGAATCTGCAGGATGTAAGCTTTGGGCGACGATCGTTTTAAGAGCAAATTGCTGAGAAAAAAATTATGGTCGATGGATGACATGAGGGTATGAGGAGTGTGAACCTTGTGCAGGAGTTAAGATTTGTCAAACTTCGCTAAACCACGACGTGCCGGGCGGTTCAGAGTAAGGATTTCACTTTTCATCTGCTGATCGATGCCATCGCTTTTCCCAAAGATAAACGGACAATACGGGTAAACACCTATGATTATACACTAACCACTCAGCTACATGCATCACCAGCTACAGAGGCTTGAGACTTTTTGATTAGACTTGACAAAGCTGGATTGCAGTAATCGCATCTCAGACTAGGAAGCTAGTTAGATTTTTAGCCATCCGTCGAGTTAAAAAGTCTCTAATGTCAGACAGGGATCTAAAGTAGTACCAAGCTAGAGAAGCAGTATTTTTAAGGAAGCTTTCAAACTTTGAGCAGTTATCCCACAGGATACCTAGATTCCGAACATATCACGACTGTCGCATTACAGCATCACTATACAAGTGACCTAAGTTAATCTTGCACTTAGTGTTTCGGTTGAGTAGGAGCTCATTTTACCGTCGTTTAGTAAAGTAAAATAAACAAAATCCAAGATTGATTATTCGTCACATATCCATTTTGCCTATCGTTCAATTGGCTGATTACGACGATTCAAGTGACAAATGCAGCTTGTAATCCTCAGCATAGAGGCGACAATATTTTGGACTTAGAGAAAAATGTGGTGTGTGTTTCTGTGCATGCTTTGAGATTAATAGGAACGCCGTCACTCGGTCGGTGCAGGCAGACCGGTAGAGTCCACCACTAACAGTACCGAAAGGCACTTAGGCAGTCAGTGGGCTATACAAAACTCTCATGCGTAACACCATGTTGGTCTGTAAGACATTGTGGATTTACAGAGGGACATTCGTTACATTACAAAACCCCAGGCCGAACAGCTGGTGGATGTGGCCTACGGATAGGCCAGTGCTCAGCTGCCGTCTGACGGCTGCACCTTGGACACAGGCCGGCTTTGGCATATAGCTGACCCACGGGGATGAGCTGTGGCTGGAAGAGAGTAACGGTAAGCAGGAGCGCCGGCCTAGGTGAGAATGGCTCTTTCGGGAGCAATGTAGGCGCCTCCGAAAGTACACGTGGCTGTTAGCGAGCTTCGATATCGTGCCTGCGTCTGAGGACATGCTGCTGATAAAGCATAATTCTACAGAAAACCGCAAGGCTAATTATTTGGTATGTCGCCCGAAACGCAACATACCATACATTTTATTAAAATTTTGACGTTAGGTGTAGGTAAAGGCCGGGTGTTTTTTTCTCACGCCGACTGAAAATAATACGTGGTAGTTAATTTTCAGTCCAATAATGACCGATTGGACCGGCTTTTATGATTCTTGGTATATTTCTGAGTGAATATCCAAGTTTTAGAGATGTGACTTCAACTACAGACACCCAGCAAGGGCCTATCGATGAAGGCTGCGTCATTATAACTCGTCGTTATAATTTCCATATTTATCGTATTGATCTCGTCTAAATAGCTGTAGTTTTTGATCTTAAGAGTATGCAGACTTTTTCCTAGACGGTAAATGTTGTTATATTTTTAAACGCGAACTCACAAACGTCTTTTAAAAGCTGACGTCAGAAAATTTCAGCCACTTAGTAGTATTTGGAACTCGTGGCTACACAAAAAGAAAATATTCCAGCATTTTAAATTGCAGTCTGGAAGTATGGTTAAATGGTTAGTGGTGCCGTATACAGTAATCAGCATAATGTGGTCAGACGTGATATATGCAAAGTCAAGATATACATGTGCTTAGTGGTAGTATGCAGCTTCAGCACACATAAGCAGAACAAGTACGAATAGGAAGGACCTACCAACTTCTGCGATGAACATGTTCATTTTTAGCTTCGTTTAAGAAGTCAAGTCACGAGACACGACGCCATTGGAAGTAAGTTATCAATGGCCACGCGCGAACGTGCGTGCACAACAGTTATACCTTAAGCTTTGTTTCAAACGCACCACAGTGGCTCGTGCGCCAGCGGACGACCGCTGCAAACCTCACGTTCACAACAGCACTGGTCCGTTCCAACACACAAGCTTAGCCGGCGAAGCGTGAGTCTTGAGGAGTCGAGGCTAACGAGTCGTCGCTGCGGCACCAATGCTCGTCGCGATGCCGACGATAGGCCAGCAGGGCAGCGAAGCAGTGTGTCCGTGCCGTAATTAAACGAGTCAATTTCCGCCGCGGCGTATGGCATGGCGTTCAAGGGGCACACAGTGTGCAACACTAGCCTAGCGTACAGCTATCTACTTTCGTACGACGCCCAAGCCACTCCCCAGCCAAGCTCGTAACCATTAGGACAACCACCGAAATAGTGTGTGACGTTTGGTTTGCATGACACCAAGCCATGGATTATGACACAGTCAGTTCCGAAATAGAATAATTCAATAAAGCGACGACAACGTATGCATTCGTAACACAGCGGATAGTACCGGGCCAATGCTTCACCGTCCTCCCCTTAAATGCATAAGGTGTTGCAAGAAAGACCGCGACCTGATAAATTTCAAGTGGTGCCCGCGAACTCTGGCCACTGCACACTACGGAATAGGTAGCCACAGGTCGGGCCGAGATTCGAGGCAACCAGTTTGACCGCTCAGTGGACGCGGCCTGACATGCTGCGGCGGTCACCATAAAGTAACGACGAGCGATAGCCAGCGATGGCGTCTTCCCCGGACGTGCTGCCAGGCCTGAACCCAGTGCTGATCGGAAGACTGCCCACTGACAGGGGCAATGGATTGCAAGCCAGGCGCCGCAGAGGCGTACAGCGCTCGGTACTTTTGTGGGTAACCATTAGTTGGACCCCGGACCATCTTCTCAGTAGCCCGGAGTCGCTAGCGGAGCGTGTGAGTAGGCGCACTATAGCCGGCCCCCACGGTTTAGTGTAGGCTGAGTGAAGAGCTGCGGCAAGTTTAAAGGCATGCGAAGATGAAAAGAGGGCAAATATCAGGGTAGGACCTTCACTAACCATGAGACAAACTCGACCCATGCAATAGGCGATTGTGGCAGTAGAAATTGGTTCGAGGCTGTGGTGTAGTTGCTAACAACTGAGCTTGGACGGTGATGCAGCTGGCAGGCCACTCGCCGACTGCCGGTGATGAGGACAGACTGCAATAACCTATGAATAGGCGCTGGGATCGGGCGATCCTGTTACAAATAGGCGTTACTCAGTCCGAAGAATAAAGAAAACTAGCCACAGCTAACTATGGGACGTTGCAACATTCGGCTTGCCACCTTAATAAACTAAAATACAGATTATGCCTGAGTAATTTCAGATACTCCTTCTCTGTACACCTGGTTTATTAGAAGCCTGTTCCGTACTAGCCGCTAGCTCCGTGTTTCCGGCAAAATTGTGAGTTCTCTCTTGCATGAAAAACTGGGCGTTGACTTTTCTGATTTTCACTTACGGAGTTACAACTGTGGACTACACAAGAGCTAAATAATAGCTCCCTGGAATCTTTTGAAATAACGATCACAAGTGCTTCAGCCAAAAGCAGCTTAAAGATTCCACATTCACAACAGAGAGCACTGCATTAATTAGCCACCAATGGCAATGCCTGTTAAGCAGTACCCACCGCATACAATAAATTTCTTTCCTACTACGTTCTTGCGAGTCCATGTGTATGTACTAGATTTTTTAAGAAGTTGGAAACTCAAGTTAGCAACTATATGACCAATAAGGGGATTGGTTTAAACGCTATTAAGGGACATTTTATCACGATGGCAGAAATAACGTATTACGTAAAAGCATCTTTAAAGACATGTGATTCTTACAGAGTATACTTCTGCATGTCCCAATCAATGCTTCATTTTACATTAATTACTATGGAGGAACTTTTGAAGACATAGTGAACCATTGCTGCTGGCTCAATGCGTGCTATTGGTTGTTTATCAGTCTGATTTTTATAAGTGAATTATCACTAATATATATATATATATATATATATATATATACATATATATATTTATTTATCCGGTAGGCTTACATGCTATTACAAATTAATAGACATACAGCTTGCTAATGGAAGAATTGGTGGGGAACGCACTGACTATTTAAGCAAATGCTACCACTAAATGCTGGATCCTTCAGACTGTTGAACCAGCAATAGGACTCTCCCAAAAAAGAATGCATACTCTCTTCCTCTATTTCCCCTGTCACACAGAACTGAGCTCCCTGCTCCATCAGTCCAGAGAGAGCTAAGTTTCTAACTTCTACCCTACAGGAGTGGTATTTCTTGTATATTGTGGAAGCAGCACAGCATTGAAGCCTGACCTAATTTTTCCGGCTCTCTGGTTGGCAAGATTGGATTTGCTTTTAATGGATCAGCACATTCTATTCCAGGCTGATAATCACTTGTTACCTTTGTGGATGGCTTCTATTGGCTAAATGTTGATCCACGAGTCTTACATCTGTCGTGCTGGATACTGGGAAACAGTATCCTGCTCCCCTTGTGACTCTCTTTCAGTATCTTAAAGAGGATTCTCCGGTCATCGAGCACATATCCGTGAGAGGACTATGCATATGAAGTCACTGCTGAATTTGAAAAGGTCGCGTTCCCAGTTGCCTTCTCATATCGTTTTCGAGAGATTTCCCTGCCCTCATTGCCTAGCGAACAGCCAGGAAATGTAATGTATGTCCTTCAGTAACTACACAAAGTCATAAAGACCATGTGGGTGTTACGCAGGAGAGTTTTGTATAGGGCACTTACAGCCTAAGCGGCTTTTGGTAAGCATTCGGTACCCAACAGACTTCCTCTCAAGCGACAAATAGAAATTGGGAAGCATAGCATAGTTAGGAGAGCAGTTGAGGTGGTGAGTAGCATAGAAGTAGCAGTTCAGGACCACTGAAAAAGATGTGCCATAGTCACACAAAGTCGTACTATAAAAAGGAGGATCAGCAATTTTGGTGTCAGTTCTGTTTAGGCATAAACAAGATTACGAGTCAGCCGCTGGCAGGCCCAACCAAGCTCCTAATGCTAATGATGAGCATCAAGTAATTTAGATTATCTTCTAGAAGCGTATTACAGCTGTCAAAGGCAAAGGTTAAGTTACTGTTTTGACGCACTTTCGATGGCAATGGTCTAAGAGTTTGACTAATTTCCGAGAAGCTGAATAGGATGAAAGAGGAACTGTTAAGTCAAAACGCGTGTCTTTCGTTAAAGGATTTTCTTAAGTTTCTGCATTTGATGTAACTACGATAATTTACTCTTGAAGAAAGAGCTCGTCTCATGAAGACCCATGCTAACACATCTGCAGTCTTCACTTACAGACAAACTAGGTTCAGCCATAAGTCTGATTTGTAAAGTTCCTCCGGAAAACGGAAACTGGTATATTTAAAACGACCATTGTTTGGTCGATACTTCAAAAACTTGAATTAAATTCAGAGGTTTTAGCAAACTATTTTACAGCTTTCCTTATTCCATCTGATCAAAGGTTCCTGAAAACGTTGACGATAAGCTTCTTGTATCAGACATTACAATCAATGCATGTTCAGATAAAATTCAGCCGGGTTCTAGCGATTCCGCTCGGCTAAAGTTAAATTCATCCGTATAGTGAATGACGAAAATTGCAGCAACGATGACGGGAATATCAATGCTCTAGTACCATTAAACCATAACGTGACTTATACGACATTCATCACGATATCCTACTTGAACAATAGAGAAAAACAACCAGTCGGACGAACGAGGCAACAATGCTGTTCAAATCGTACTTGCCTGGTGGTGCTCCATCCGTGTAGTGTGAGAGTCAGGCCCCATCCACCAGATGTGTCACCTGCTGAGTCCTATGGGAATTTCGTTCTCGGTTCTTTGCTGTTTTCCGTTGATTCTAGGCGTTTACGAAAGTTTTTTTTGGCCCATATTAGAAGCCACCACTTTTATGCTAACGATTGTTAGCTTTATCTTTCGTTTCAACCCTCAGAATCTGCTGCAGTGAGTGATAAGTTTAATGCATGACAAGTAGTCATTCATTTAATTTTTCTTTCCCTGGGCTTATCAAAGAAGGCAACAAGGCCACTGCAGCTGACTACGAAAACGGCTGCAAGGCTAGTCTTCAAGTCCCAAAGGTTTGAGAACGTGCATTATTGGCTAAAAGTGCTAGGATGGATACCGGTAAAGCAACAGATGCCGAGCCAAGTTCTTATGCTGACCCGCATGGCCCGTCACGGCTTGGCTCCTTTGTACCTAGCTGAACTGTTGCACCAGATTTAGCCACTTCGTGCCGTCTGGTCATGAGTGGAAAATAACTTAGCTGTTCCATTTATCCCCTGAAAGACCGTTGGTGTAAGAAGTTTTAGCTCTGCAGGTCTTAGAATGTGGAACTTTTTCCAAAATTCTTAGGCAGTCACAACTAATCTCCTGCTACCGCCTATGGCTGATCCTTTTCACAGGTCCTGAGCTCCTGCTTCCATGCTATTTACTACCCCAGCTGTTATCTTGACTTGTTTCCCACTTTCTCTTTGTTGTGTGTGACGAAGTCTGTTGGCTACCGAATGCTTACCGAAAGCTGCTTAGGCTGTGGGTGTGCTATAAATAACTCTCCTGCGTAACACCAATATAGTCTTTAATGCTTTGTGGAGTTACAGACGGAGATACATTACATTCGATCCTTAATGTCAGCTAATTTCTAAAGCTAAACCACGATACAACTGAACTGCGACTCGCCGGGCATCCTAAGTGTGTAGCTGGTCTAGAAAAGACTGCTCTTCTAATGGGCGAGGCTGTTTTGTTTCTTGTTGCAGCATGCTCGTAATTTAGGCGTCGTCATTGACGATTGCAAACATTTCAAAAGTTTCCTTAAGAAGAGTGCCTCATGAGCTAGCCGTAGCGTCTGATCCCTGTCTAGGATTAGGGTCTGACTGAAAAAGCATCAACTAACTCCCTGAGTCTATATCGGCTACGTAGTTGCAAAATTATTTTGGCTGTGATGCGAGATGCTGCTATGCGATGAATATGGTTGCAAGGCTAGTTACAAAAATCCCCGAGGTTCGACAACGTGGCTTCTGGCGATCAAAGGACATAGCTTACAGTTTGTACTCTGACTCTCCAAGCCAGCCACGGTTGGACTCCCATCATACCTAGCTAAACAGTTACTCTAGTTTCATCCTAATTGGCCTTACAACCTTTCCTGTCCTCATGTCATATATTGACATTGAATTTTTTATCATTCCACAGCTTAAAAATCATGAGCTGCAAAAGCTTTAGTTCTGCAGGTCCTAGACTTCAGAACTCACTTTCACAAGTCGTCTTATGCAACGACATGTACTCTCTTGCTGCCGAAAATGGCAAATCCTTTCCAGAAATTTAGGGTTTCCAGTTAGATACCTAATTTTTAATCCCTAATCAGCTCTGTTTTTTACTATTACTTTATTGCGTAAGAGGAAGTTCGTTGTCGACCAAGTGGGTACCAACTGCTATGTAGGGATGGAGTGTGCTATAGAAAACTAATCTCCATAACACCTACAGTCCCTGTGCCTTTGTAGAGTTAAACAAGGAGATGCAATAACATAATTAGGTCCTTACATAATTACTGCAAAGTCGCCAAATTTCAGGATATTTTATTTTTTCTATACTTCAAAGGAAAAACTTGCAGGTTGAGCCGTTTCCTAACTTTCAAGAATAATCTGCAGCCAATTGAAGCAAAGGCACAGGAAGCCTCAGTGGACTAAATTGTGGTTGCCAAAGGTAGGAAAGTTGTCAATGGTTCAACTGGAAGCCAGATTCGTAAAGTTCACTGTATTTTGAGCTGATAGGCACTAGTATTTTAGCAAGCCTGACACACCAATCCTTGACCACTCTCAAATAGCTTGGCTTAAAGTAGTTACCAGCTCTCAAGTAAGGGTTTTTTGTCCCAACTAATAGCCTAATAGTAAATTTAAATTCATCAGCTGCTTACTGCGGATGAACGGAAGAAAATCGGTCGAGGAAGTCCTGCCGGCCTACTGTCTAGTACAAATCTTAGTTCGTACCGAGTTATCCTAGTTTCTTACTGTTTAGGCAACCCTATGCTAGTGGTGTTCGTGGTTCTATTAGCTAAACACTGATCAAGAGGCTAAAGTAGGCATACCTAGAGTATTCCCATGGAGGCTACTCTAAGGGACTCCATCCAAAATACACCCGGATAACACAGCCATTACCGACAAGCTAATTGGGATAGCTATAACATGAAATGACCTTGGCCTGTGGGCATGCATCTTAGCTACTTAAGGAGACATATTTGGCTGTTTATTGCCCTCTCTGCCTTGAGACATGGCTTAGTCAGTGCCCATGTATGGAACATAGAATCTTGCATTGCCTTGTTTCCCTCGAATTGATTTCACTAGTTACCTTGGCCACAGGAACTCTTTCATTTGTAGCAACAAAGAGAGAATTACGCCGGTTTCGATCAATCAGCAATGCCTGGTAAGTGCCATCCTTAATGCAGCCTCTTGCCGTAGTTTCTAGCTAGAAAAAGTCAGCGAGGATAGCTTCGAATCTGTAGCCAACAACATAACTCCAACTGCTTAAGCTCAGTCATTGGCACTAAGCTAGCTACAGGGAAAACCTGTTACACGAAGACTCAGCACCAACAGCCAAAATGCTATTAGGGTGTCATTTTTAGGGTGATTTGGGCTAGTTATCGGGCACGGTGGATAAGAAAACATCTTGTGCCATATGCTGAGGGGACTTGCAGGCCGAATCAGGGAATTGGGTAGGGCAAGGTGATTTGCTTACACCCTGCTTCTACCAGCAACTTGTAGGTCTATGCATACAGATAGTACGGCATGGATTTTACAGGGTTTCATTGTATCCTTGGCTCACTGCATTGATCCTGTACGTTTGCAGGCATGAGATGTTGCTTATTAAAGCGAGAAACACCACACAGCAAAGCAAGCACTACGCCGAAGTGAGGGATAAGTATGACACGACAAGTAGCATTGAGAAATTCGCTTTCGAAGATTAACTACGCTGTAACAGGGCTTAAATGCATACAGGATAGTCTGCATGATCGGTTCAAAATTTGCAAACCCACTCTTCATCAGCAAATGAGTCAGTCTGTAAACAAGATTTTCCATGTAGTTCTCAGTTTCGCAAGACCACCACCATTTCAGCTGGGTAATGGTAAATTCGAAAGGTAGAGAATCATCTGGTCATGTGATCTGATTGGCATTGCATAAAACCTCTTGCTGAGCCACGAACTGCTATTCACTGCACAGAGCAGATCGAGCAACTGCTGTGAAGATGAGCCGAACTGCAATCTCCTGTTGCGTTGCTGTTGCAACACTCCTGCTGGTAGCAGCTGCCAGTGCGAGAAGTCCAGGTTCGTAGCAATTTGCATGTCTGCCTGCGAAGAGCCGGAGCATTGCATTCGACTAACGTTCTTTACTCCCTTCCAAGTAACTCACAGTATGATGCTTTTTCATTCATGGTCTGATAGCTTGGCTAACACTAGGACGAATTAACCCTTGCGACCAAATTTAAGGTGAACAAAAATCAGTGTCATAGCAAATGGGCGATGTTAATGGTGTATGATGCTGCATCTGGTAGGCATAATAAGCTGCCTAGATTGATGCTCCCCATAGAAGCAGGCGAACGTCACTGCCCCTAGTCTTCACAACTGGCTACCTAAATGTATTAATATACAAAAGTAAATGCATAGATTTATGACCATCTCACCAATTCTAAATAGCCCTCACGGCTCGGCTATGTAAACATTGAGCTTTCTACCGATACCGACTGTTTCGCTTATTGTGAGGCTTTATGTAATGATATCTCTTGTGAGAGGATCGTGCAGCAAATGAAATAGACTAAGTGGACCCTGAACCGAATAAACTGCTAAGCAATTTTTGGAAAGTGTTAGATGACACGAGCATTGATTTAATAAGGAAGTCCCAAACATTAACTACCAATAACCTGTGTGTTATAAATTGCAGAATGCTTCTGGCTCTGCAAAATGCATGCCTAAATTTGTGAATTGCTGTCGATCGGTGTTTTACTCTGTCTTACATTGTCGAGGACAGTGATTTGGTCACTCTCGCTATCGTTTTTTGTGTAGCTGCACTTACCTCTTATCATTTTACAATGTCAATTGTCCAGTCACCAATTCAAGTATTGACGCCTTTAAATACTGCGTAACAATGCCTTACGATCTCCAGTAAAAACTGTGTGCACTGAATATGGTGTCACGGTATAAAACTAAGTCGTAGTCAGACGAGGGCAACTTATAGAAAATATGCTAAACATGAATCCATAACATTTTAGCCAGAACTTGTTACGACAAAAAGTGTTCTGACAATCTAGTGAAACTCTCTTCCGCCCGGATAGGTGAATGTGGACGTGAGCACTATTTTTAAGATCATCCTCTTTTGGCATGCCTGAATAAAATCAACGAGTACATGTGTGTAAACGCCAATAAATTGTTGGTATCTTGCCGGATAATGATTAATCTACAAAGTTTCTGATATTGTTATTTTATTAAATAGTTGTTGCTATGCATCGTGTGCCTTAATGCACACATTTGATTAGACTTGTTTTGGTGTGATGCCAATGTTGAGCATTTAGCCTCCTGAAGCTTTGAAATCAAAAGATGCATGATTTGAAGTTGCTTCCTTGGCAGCACATGTAACGTGCCTAGAAAGAGATTAAGCAACCTAAAGGAGCTACACAGATGTATTATGAATATCTTTAATAAAATTTTCTCAAAATAAAACCTCGTCGACAGTCAAAAAGATCACACATCTGTGATACTTAGGTAGCTTTTAGAGTTGCTTGTTGACACTTCCGGCTGCAGCTAGATGCCTAATCGAACTAACCTATGAACAGACTGATCTAACAGTTTGGGAAATTTTCATTTTTTATTGCTTACCATTAGTTGTGTGTATAACTTGTGAAAGTTTAAAAAAAACTAGCAGATTTAACAGCCTCTCTTTGTATAGCGACAGAAGAGCCTTCTCGGCTATGACTACCTCTTGCAGTGGCGATAAATGATCGCCAGCCTTAGGATTCGACCTCATGACCTCGGGGCCGAGGTCGTGAAAACCAACTGCCTTACCTATTGAGCCATTATGGCATAACTTTGAGACTTTTCTAATTAAGCTGATCCAGTGGCATTTCAGATTAAATTGCTTCTAATAATAATAGTAATCATAATAATTATTATACTCTGTATCATAGACTATGCAATCTTGATCATTTTTCTAGGCAATTTATATAGGCTGCAAAGCAAGCGTCGTCGAATGATTAGTAATAGCATGCTCAATGAAGACAAGCTTCACATAGTTAGAGGTGACGGGCACAGGCTAAGCTTAGAAATGTTGTGAGTAGCAGCATGCACAGTGTCAGCGTGCATAAGCAAACACAGAACGAATCACCTACCCACTAAATGCTTTGATGACTACATGCGTTCTCAGCTTTAAGTGATGTCATCAAGTCTTGGAATGATGTTATTATGCTACTCGGAAGTGGGTTATATTCTTCGGAAACATACAAATTACAGGCACAGTTCCCAGAGAATTTGAGGTTCCTTCGAGGTACAGGTAGACTGGTAGATTCAGAAGAGCAAATAATTTCGATTAATAATACATCCTTAATAATTAATTTGCTTAATACTTAATAATAATTCCTTAGGTAGGTACCTTAGGTGGGGCAGTAAATCTGAGAGGGTTGGCTGCAGCCAAGTATAGAAGGAACTTAAAAGTAAGTTGCTAAACCATGACCTTTAAGAGCAGCCTGATTGCAAGGCAGTGCTGGTGAGCATCAACACGTTAGCAAGAGGGAGAGTTAAAACAATGAACAGAACCAGACGAAGTACAGAACCCTGAGTTACCTCATACTTTCGTACCTCCTTGGATAATCGTCGTATATTGAGATCGATACTCCTGAGTCTCCCACTGAGATACTATTTGAACCACCACAGTGCAGTACCTATGATGCCCAGCTGAGACGGGAGGCACTCTAGAAAGACTTAGTAATCGATAGTAGCAAAAACAGCAAAACAAGTACATATACTCCTCCCAAGTCTGCATTCCTGAAAAATTCTCTGTACACGCGAAGCAATGTTGACTCTGTGGAGGGAGTAGCTCTAAAACCAGGCTGTAACTTACTCGCAACGTGTGAAGTTCCAATACACGAGTTCAGCTGCACTGCCATGGTTCGCTCCAGTGTCTTTGATAGGAACCATAGAACGGAGACGGGGCGGAAGTCCGTTCTTTCAAGTTCTCTTGGTCTAGTGTTGCTTACTCGAGTAATGACCTGAATACAGCTTTTTTGAATTTTGTAATGTAATGTATCTCCGTCTGTAGCTTCAAAAAGTCATTAAGACAATTTGGGTGTTACGCAGGACACTTTTGCATAGCACACTCACAGCCTAAGCGGCTTACGGTAAGCATTCGGTGGCCAAGAGACTTTGTCTCAAGCAACAAAGAGAAAGTGGGAAACAGAGTCAGGAGAGTAGTCGAGGTAGTGACTAGCATGGAAGTAGCAGGTCAGGACCGCTGAAAAAGATAAGTCCAAGTCGGCAGTACAAGAGTGGGGACATAACTTGAGGCCCGTGAAATTTCGATGATGCTAGTTTTGCATTCCAGCAGCAGATCAATGAATCGTTGAAGAAGAACAGTGGAGATATAGTCTACAGGATTTGTTCTCTTCTTTGACTGCGATGTGAATTTCAGGACGATATCACTTGTGCCCTGCTTGAATGTAGACATTGACTTGCTGCACTTTTTGGGAGCAACAGGATTCCTGATAGGATGCATTATTAATTTTATTATTATCTATA
>WPIO01000624.1:0-17331 GCA_009760855.2 Cristatella mucedo | reverse complement strand
CGTTATTAATAGAGCACATTTATTGCATGCAACTTTTACTTAGCTACCACATCCTTATTGAAACAGTGCAATGTATCAAATGCTGAATGACAACCTTGCCTCCTGACATAGAGAGCTCTAATGAGCGTTCGTGTTCGTTGCAGAATTGTTCCGAAAACCGAAGTTCTTGCGAACATCGTATACGGAAACGATACAGCTAAGACCTGTTTAAAGTTATTGTGATTGTTATTTGACTGTAGCGCGTAGCAAATTACGTGCTTATGGATATCTAAACGCTAATCGCTTTGGGCTGCTGGGTCTCCCATGCCAGCGGCTGCCTTAGCTACCCCAGTGGCTAGTAACCTGCTTGTTAGTTATGATCGTCAGCAGCTGCTATTGTTTCGTCATCGTAGATCAAATGCATTCCTAGATATTAATGTGGTTGCTAAGATTCACGAACTATGCGCTAACAAAAGAAAAGCACCCAGTAGCCGCAAGGGTGGCCGGAACCGCCAGCTCAGACGCTGCTCGTTGGGCTGGAACTGCCAGCTGAGTACCTGCTCGTTTGGTATTCCTAGCATTGTCTCGAACCGCTCAGCACGCTCCCTCACATGCGTCACTGTAAATCTCTCAAACTTAGTGGTCATCAGGCCTGTTGTAACTCCATCGGCTAGACTTAACGCTTGCCTTTGGAATCCTCACTCAATGTGCAATAAACCTCTGGTAATAAGCGACCTCATTTCTGAAAATGGTATTGACCTGCTCGCCCTAACTGAAACCTGGCTGAAATCGATAAACTGCCCGAAAATTAAAGATGCTACTGCATCCGGTTTCTCGTTCTATCACACCCCTAGATCAATCAAAACTGGAGGTGGAGTTGCTATGATCGTACGCTCAAAATTCAACTTCAAGCCATTTGCAGTACCCTCGAAGCAGTCTTTTGAATCAATTGTCACGGTCTCACCCAAACAAACTACCGATAGTGGCAGTAGTCTATCGCCAACCAGGTACCAAATCCTCCTTTGTCTCAGATTTCTCCGATCTAATTTAGATTCTGTGTGCAAGAAATCGATCCTTCCTCGTTATGGGTGATTTCAACGTTCACTTTGATATTTTATCTGATGCTTTCAGCACCGAATTTCGTGCATTGACTGACTCAATGTCTCTTGTGGCTCATGTGCATGGCCCTACTCACATCAAGGGTCACACACTCGACCAGACTTTCTCATACAACTGGACTCTGTCATCACCAATTATTACCAAATCCTGCTTATCTGACCACAGGCAGATCTCATTCCATCTACAGTGTGTGCCCACATCCTCCTCTAAAATAACCTGTGAATCGCAAAACCTCAAGACCCTTGACATCGATTCTGTCCGTGCGAGAATATCTGCTTCGCCTCAGCTGCTCAGTCCTCCCTCCGATCTGTCATCATTGGTAGATAGCTACAACACGACACTAGCTGACACGCTCGACGAGTTTGTCCCTCTGACAAAGCGAACTGTGCGCCCCCACCCAGACGGCCTATGGTTCACCGCAGACATTAAACTAGCCAGTTCTACTAAAGGAAAGCTTGAAAAACCATACAAAAGATCCGGACTAACTGTCCATCGACAGGCATATGCAGACTACTGTAGGTCGTACCAATCGATCCTAGCAAAGGCCAAGTCTAGCTTCTATAGAATCATTGTTGAATCATAGGCACACAATCCAAAAATGCTGATGTCGACAATAAGCAATCTCCTCAACCGTTCCCAGATTAGCTCCTTACCTGATGATCCTTGTGATGATCTAGCCGATCGCTTCTCTTGATTCTTTGTGCAGAAGATAGACAAGATCAGAAAGTCCATCCCTGCAATGACAACATCTCCACTAGAATACTGTTCCCTGATTCCAGCCTGCACCTCAATGTCTGCATTTAAGCAGGTCACTAGTAGTCTAGTCCTAAAGTTCGTATCGCAATCAAAGAAGACAACAAGCCCTCTGGACCCTATTCCCACTGTCCTGCTCCTACGTTGCATTGATCTGCTGCTTCCATGCATAACTAACATCATTAATATCTTATTAGCCTCAGGTCATATCCCAGCACCTTTCAAAAAAGCTGTAGTCAGGCCTCTTCTCAAGAAAGCGACACTAGACCAAGAGAACTTGAGCAACTACCGCCCAGTCTCCCTTCTACCATTTCTATCAAAGACACTGGAACGGGTACCATGTCTAAGTTGGTCCATGCATTCGTGAAATCTCGTCTCGACTTCTGCAAATCACTACTTACTGGTCTACCTGCATGTGCGATTAGGCGATTGCAGCTGATGATAAACTCTGCAGCTAGCCTTTTCTGTCGTGAGCGTCTCAGTTGCCATGTTACTCCACTTCTCGCCGACTTGCACTGGCTACCAGTCAAACAACGGATTGACTTCAAGGTTTCGTCGCTTACTTTTAGGTCCCTTCATTCTATGGCTCCAGCCTATCTCTCCGACATACTCCCCCATCAGGCCAAGCATCGTACCACCCGCTTTTCGGAATCCAACAGTCTAGAAATACCTTGTACAAAGCTCAAATCCTTTGAAGACCGTGCATTTAGTTCGTATGCTCCCAAAGCCTGGAACTCCCTCCCGACCTGCGTCAGAACATCTCCTGACCTGACCGCATTTAAAAAGAAGTTAAAAACGCACCTATTGAGGACAGCATTTAGTAAGTCCCCGTGATTCGTCATTCATGTTATAATGTAATGTATCTCCGTCAGTAACTCCACAAAGTCATAAAGACCATGTGGGTGTTACGCAGGAGAGTTTTGTTTAGGGCACTCACAGCCTAAGCGGCTTTCGGTACGCATTCGGTAGCCAACAGACTTCGTCTCACGCAACAAAGAGAAAGTGGGAAGCATAGTAGCGTTAGGAGAGCAGTTGATGTTGTGAGTACCATAGAAGTAGCAGTTCAGGACCGCTGAAAAAAATATGTGCCATAGTCGGCAGTTGGAGAGTAGATGTCGTTGCGTAAGAATTGTGGAAGCGAGTTCCACAGTCTAGGACCTGCAGAGCTAAAGCTTCTGTCACCAACTCTCTTTAAGCGGAGGAATGGGACAGCTAATTTATATTCCACACAGGACCTGAGGGCGCCAACAGGCTGAAACTGATGCAGCAGTTCAGCTAGGTACGAAGGAGCCAAGCCGTGGCGGGCCTTGTGGGTCAGTGTAAGAACTTTGCTCTGTATCATTTGCTTAACCGGCAACCATCCTAGCTCTTTCAGCAGAGGTGACACGTGCTCAAACCGCAGGGACTTGAAGACCAGCCTTGCAGCAATATTCATAGTCCGCTGTAGTGGCATAATAGCTTTCTTTGGCAGCCCAGCCAAAAGGGAATTACAATAATCAAGTCCAGACTGAAATAAAGAGCTAGTTAAATTTTTACAAGCTAGTGTGGGAGACAGCTTCTAATCTTAGATAGGGATCGGATGTGATGGCTAGCTGTAGAGGCAGTCTTCTGAATGAAGCTTTTGAAATTGAGGCAGCTGTCGAACACGACACCTAGATTACGAGCACGTGGTGAAGGTCGCACAATAGCATCACCTATTAGAATAGCAAAGCCTTTTAATCCAGCCATGCGCTTAGGGTGTCTTATGAGCAGCAGTTCGGTTTTATCGTCATTTACTTTCAGGAAGTTTTCCGACATCCAGGATGGAATATCGGCAAGGCAAGCATTCGGTTTCTCAGTTACTGCAGCAGATTCCGATGGTTTCAATGACAAATACAACCGAGTATCGTCAACATAGAAGTGGTATCCTATTCCATGGGCCTTAATCACTTTCCCCAGAGGTTGTGTATACATGGAGAACAGCAAGGGACCGAGTACAGACCCTTGAGGGACTCCACAGGTGACCCTTCTCATGTCTGAGACCTGACCCCCACACGACACGGATTGAACACGATCAGACAAGTATGATTTAAACCACGCCAGTGCTTCGTCTGCCAGACCGATCGTTGTTCTCAATCGTTCAAGCAGAACTTCGTGATCAATGGTGTCGAAGGCAGCAGACAGATCCAGCAGAGCTAGGGCATTAACATTCCCGTCGTCGTTGCCACGTAGAATGTCATCGTTAACACGGAGGAGAGCAGTTTCAGTAGAGTGCTGCCTCTTGGACCCTGATTTAAATGTTTCTGACATTCCATTATTTTCAATACGTTTAACCAGCTGCTTAGCAACAATTTTTTCAAGAATCTTTGATAAGAACGGAATGAGGGAAACTGGACGATAGTTTGCTAGGACCTCTGTGTCTAATCCAGGCTTTGTAAGAATAGGTCTAACGATTGCCGATTTGAAGGACTTAGGAACGACCCATTTTCCCAAAGAAGCATTAAAAATCTTGGTTATTGCAGGGCTAAGTTGGTTTGCAAGTGAAGACCACAGAGATGAAGGTATAGGGTCTTCAGGAGACGAGCTCTTTTTGCTAGACCTTATTAAGGCAGCCACATCACAGGCAGAAACGTTGGAGAACCTTTAAAGAAAGGTCACAGGTTGAGGAACGGCGATTGCTTTGGTCGGAGGGGGCTTAATGGAGGCACGAATGTGCACAATTTTTTCAGTAAAGAATGCTGACAACTTTTCGGCTGAGCCCTTAATATCTGGGGAGTCAGACCTCACAGCATTGGCCAGTAAATGGTTTACTGTCTTATAAATATGTTTAGTGTCCGACTGGCAGGAATTCAGCTTTCTAATGAAAAACAAAGCCCTGGCTTTTTTAAGCTTTCGGGTGTAAACTCGGAGGAAGTCTTTAAAATTGTCTAGGACTGCCCCAGACCCCGATTTCTTAAAGTCTTAAGGAGTTTGTTCTTACGTGTACTGACACTGCATGCTGCCACTAACCACATTTGCATGCTGACCCTGTGCATGTCACCCCTACCAATGTTATTCATTTTGATTGTTTTTCAATCATGATTTTACTTACCATTCAATTGCATTTGCCTTTGCAGCAAATGTAAAGCGCCTAGAAAGAGATTAGGTTCTCCGAATGCGCTTTATAAAGTGCATTATAATTATATTATTATTATAACCTGGAACATATCCTCTTTTCCACGGATTCAACTTCTGTAGTTGCATTTACTGGATTTCATTGCTGCTTTAATAAATTACTTTCCAGTGCCTCGAACCTTTAGCTTTTCATAGTAGCCTCGAGATCAATCAGCAATTCAACTAAATCTCTAGCAATTTATTTTGAATCGAAATGAATCCAGCAGCGATCAACTCTTACTATTCAAGAAATCACGGTGACCGGATTGGTCCAATACGACGTAAGCTTAACTTGGTTTAGGGCTTGCGAGTTGGACCTGCTGTGTCTTTCCAACTAACTCGGCCTATAAACCAACCATATCTCTTGCTTTTCCCATCATCCTCAAAGCAAAAAAATAGAGTGTGGGTCTTGTCGTAAAAGCTTGGCAATAGTCGATTACGACAACACTAGCAATAAATCAAATGAGTAAAAACGACCATCCATCTCAATTCAGCGACTTACATACCCAAGCATTACCGCGTAAAAAACCGGAGAAATATTTTCTTTTTTCGCCTGGATTACGTTAAAAGTATGGCAAACCAAAGTGGTGCTCATGGATGACCACAGCTCTAGCAAAGAGCATGTGACACTGGCGCCTATTGCTACGTTTGTCATCAAGGATATCTTGTCAAAATAGCCTGATAACGATATTGATAGTAATAATGATAATGATAATCAATAAATAGTCTTTTAGACATCATGTCCGCTAAGTTATCAACTGTCTATACCGACTGAATTGATCGGTTACGAGAACGCAAGTTAAAACCAGTAAGTCTAGCAACAGTATTCAACCAAGATTCAGTTCTAATGACTTTCCTTGTACTTAAGCGGCTGGGCTTTTGCTGAACTCACCAGCATGCGTTGTGAATAATGTTTACCTCATTTAATACTTCAAACTAAATTAAAGCGCCCTTTAGAAAACTGTAGAAATATGAGCATGGCATAATGTAACACCTAACGGACTAAAAGGAAAGCATTGTACTCCTGCTAAAAATCCCCCAGAACTAGTCAGTTTTTGAGGAAGCTACGACTGTCACCAGCTCTTACCATCATCCCTTAACACGGTTCACAGTTAAAATGATGCGACTAAGTCTATTCAGCGAGTCTTTTTGTTTTTCTACTTACTGGTAAGGACAAGCTTCGCAACAATTATTACACTAGCTTCTTAAGAATGAAATGCCACAACTTGCTCTCAATACTGGCAGTCCATATGTTCCAGCATATATGATCTTATGTAGAACATCAATAGTGTATCATTCATCGAGACTAGCATTTCGGTTCAAGCTTGCAAAAACTGTAGTAAAAATAAATTATCATTCAACCTAGAAATCCTGAAAGCATGTCGAGTGAGTCCCTCAAAAAATGTAGCAGGTGATCTAATGACTGTTGAATAATCTAGAAAGTAAAAAGAATCCTTATCAAGAAAGCTAACAATATTTTTCTTCAAGAAACGCAGATCGATTTAGAAATATATATATGAATAGGTTGTTATGGATATATATATATATACATATATATATATATATATATTTAAATATATTTATGAATTGATATATCATGAATAGCCATTTATTATGGCAACGGTTTTGCCCAGAGATACAGTGCAGGTGTCTTATAACCAAGATCAATGATTTTAACCCTACAGCATATTTGAAGAATACACGTGTTGGTTTGTTCCGTCAGGGCACCAAGAAGGATAATTTAGTTCATATATTTTACATCTAAATTCCGATCATAATCGTCAACACTGTGCCCTAAAAGCCCACTAAAAGTGCTCAGCTAAAACTCAATCATCCTGTCAGCATACGGTGTTGTGACATTAAGGCATTAGGCTGATAATCAAACTAACCTTCAAATAAAACTGAGCCATTAATTAGCTGTTCTTCCTGACTTTCAGCGGAAACTTCTTAAAATGAACAGAAAATACTTGCCCATAAAATGTCTGTTTTTTAATTACAGTTTAGTGCCAACTAGTCTGGCATATCATATTACCGTGTAATGGTCTTATGGATATTCAGAAAATCTTTTATATTTACCTGATTATACGCTGCGAGCACTAGGATGGTGAAAAAAACGAACAGCAAAGCCAACTTCATTTCCTATTATTTTCTGTGGATGCGGAAATCAGAAAGATTAATTGTCAGTTATTTCCATTCACGAATGGTAAATCGCATTGATTTACCATCGCATTACATGCAAAGAGTTAAAAAGCTTGGACTAGTTAAAAACTTAAATACTGATTTACTGAAAATACGAAGCCAGAATCTATGAAACGTGTCCAGCTGAGTGACTAGGTAGCTGCTGAAAATCAAATCCCAGCCAAGCCTCAGGCACATTGAATAACGTACTTGGTGACCAATCAGTGTCAAGAGTTCAACCAGCAGCAGACCATCAGTTCTGCCAAATTTTTCTATGTATGCCAGGCTGGTAAAGTTTTTTTTTTATTCCGTCGGTTGATTTATATTTGAGAGCCTGTATCTTTTGTCTATAACAGCTCTTTTAGCTGACTATCCGCTGGATTCTATCGTGAGCTTAAAGACACCACCGAGAGTTAAAACCCTTGAAATTTGTCAGCAAGAACAGCAGTAGAGAAATTTAGTTAACCAGTTACAACATTAGCTAAACTCACTGCTCGAATGGTAAACTCCTGAAAATACTATCTATTTAGCAATGTTACTTATCTGACATAAGTCTATAGGGCAGTTTGCTACTCGCACGAAGTAAACCAAAGGTGTTCTTCGTCTACTGTTTGACGAGGTGCAACGGAGAGCGAGTGGACATGCATTCCTAGAGCCAAAAGACGAGCTATGTAACTTGAAGTGAATGGCCTATAGCCTTAGTTAATTTCGTGGGGTTTAGTTTGTTTCGTCGTACTTTCTTAGAAAACTCCAAGCCATCACTGCATTATTCTGCTCAAACGGAGATTTAAAATTCATTTTCTGTCCGTATTACAGTCGATTCTTAATACTGAGGTGTCAGCTGCTATTATTCTTCACAGCGAACTGAATTGTTCATTTCTGTCACCACCGAGTTAGCTCGCCTGTAAATACTAAGTATACTTAGTTGTATCTCAGAACAACTAGTTTGTATCTAAGAGATCTGGCTCAGTGCGCTTGGTAGAGATTTCACAGCAACAATGAGGGAGATGGTCCAGAACTGATGAAGATAAGCTTATGCATAGAAAACAAGAAGCAATCTGATCTGTAGCAATATGCTATGAGCAGGCTCCTTCAAAGCCTTGTCATTTTGTTATTCGTATCTCACCGTAGCTCTTGAGCCGATACAAGTGAATGTTGCCTGCTCTGCATTTAGATGCCTCTGAAAAGTCGCTGTTCCTTCCAGAGCTAGATAGCAGCCTCGGGCGACTCCTAGCGCCGGTTGGACCTTTACCTGACTTCTCCGTGATACCTTCGGGTATTCCGCTGCTATCTTCGCTGTGACTATTTATGAGCTGTCCTCAGATATGCTACGCAAAACAGGACCTGCTTAGCATAACGAGCGATGTCGCCATTAGTCGATACCTACCATCGGGCCTTCTTCGGCGGGTCAGTGAGAACCTTCCGGCATCTTGTGTTCGCCCTATCAACAGCTCGGCTATCAAACCCACGACCCGTAAGTTTAAAGTGCTGATTAGTACTCTTTACGGTAGCAGATCACCTGCCATGGTCCGGCACATTGTGAAACGTCGACCGGCGGCCGTTACTATGGTCCAAATCGAATTCGAAGGGCCAGCGTCCGCCTGGCCGAATACATGCCGACGCGAATACAAGCCATTTCATCGCCGTCGCCCAGTTGTTGGATAGCCTCTTAAATTCCGCCTACTAACTGTCTGCTCTCGAAAAACCATGGCATTAGTTATCCGAGATCAGATGGTCAATGAGAAGCTAGATGCATTTCCGATTACCGAAACTTGGATGGTGCCTTGTTGCAGTAGCTGTATAACTGAGACCTCCGCTCCCGGGTTCTCATTCTATCAGTACATGCGTTCTGACGAGCTTGGTGGCAGGGTAGCAATTGTTGGTCGCATATTGTTTGGCTATAGGATGTGAAGCTTTCCGCTTAGGCCATTGTTTGAATCAGTTGCGATCGGGTATTCATCAAAGACAAGGCCTCACACTGTTGTGATATGCCTACCTCCTTCTAGCTGTCCCCGACCCTCTCGGATCATTGTTCTGTCTCGTTTGCTGTTCCTGCTCCCTTGTACGTTCAGAGTAATGTCGAACTTTTCAATCGACATAACTTACAAAGCATTGGCATAGACAAATTTTTTAAATATGTTTGTGTTGCAGGTTCTCTTGATCTTCACCCAGACTTGACCAGCAGCCTCAATACAATTACTGATGCAGTGAACCTGAAACTTAGAAATGCTCTTGACAAGCTTGCTCCCATTCATTCAATCCACGTACAGAGTCGTAGAGATTCCTTCCTATTTATTAAAAGACTTCCAAAACTACGCACCGTGTTTAGTGCAGGCTTGAACTTTGTTTCAAGAAATCGGCGTCGGATGCAGATCTAGTCAATTTCAAAGACTTCCGTCGAGTTCACTCCCGGAAGCTTAACAAAGCCAGGGCTTGTTTTTTCACTCAAAGGCTGAATTCCTGCCAGTCGGACCCTAAACAGATGCATACGACAGTAAACCATTTACTAGCCAATGCTGTGAGGTCTGACTCCCCAGATAATACCGGCAAAGCCGAAAGGTTTTCAGCCGTCTTTACTGAAACACTTGTGCACATTCATAGTTCCGTATAAAGCCACCTCCGACTAAGCAATTGTGGGATCACATCCTGTGAATTTCATTAAACGGTTTTCCAAGTTTTTGCATGCGATGTGGCTACCTTAATAACGTCTAGCAAAAAGACTTTGTCTCCCGAAGACGCTATACCATTATCTCTGTGGTCAACACTGGCAGACAAACTTAGCCCTACCAAAACCAAAATTCGTAATTCTTCTTTGGTAAAAGAGGTCGTACCCAAGTCCTTAAAATCGGAAATCATTAGACCCGTACCTAAAAAGTCTGGATTGGATACATGGGTTAATGCCAACTATCGCCCAGTTTCCGTACTTCTTTTCATTTTAAAGATTGGTTGACAAATTGTTGCTAAGAGCTGGTTGGACACAATTAAAAGAGTGAAATGTCAGAAACATTTCAATCGGGGGTTTCAACACGCAGCTTTCTACTGAAACTGATCTACTCCGTATTACCAATAACTATCTACGTGACAATATTGACCGAAATGTCTCTGCTCCAGCTCAGCTAGATCTTTCAGCTTAGTTAGACACACTATTGATCACGATGTTCTACTCAAATTATTGAGAACAGCCATAATTCAGGCAGACGAGGCACTTGCGTGGTTTAAATCGTACTTTTCTGATCGTGTTCAATCCACGTCGCGTAGGTGTCAGGCCCCACACACGACACGGGTCACCCGTGGAGCCCGTCAAGTGTCCGTCCTTGGTGTCTTTCTCTTCTCTATTTATACTCAACCACTAGGAAAAGGGGTTAGGGCCCATGGAATAGGATATCACTTGTATTCTGACGATTCTCAGCTATATTTGGCATTTAGACCATGTTTGTCGTTCAAACCGTAGGAATGTGCTGCTGCAACTAATAAAGTGAATGCTTGCCCTGGCGACATTCGACCCTGGATGACGGAAATAATTTTCAAACTAAATGACGATAAAACTGCACCTCTGCTCATCGGAAACCCTAAGTGTGAGGCATGATTGGATGGCTTTGCTCTTCTAATAGGTGATGCTTTTGTGCGACCATCACCACGTGCTCGAAATTTAGGTATTCTTTTTGGCATTTGCCTAAATTTTAAAGGCTTCATTCAGAAGACTGCTTCTACAGCTAGCCACCACGTTCTATGCCTATATAAGATCGGTAGCTGTCTTCCACAATGGCCTGCAGAAAATGAAGCTATCTCCCTGTTGTGTCTCGGCTTGTTTATTGTAATTCTTTTTTGGCTGGGCTACTACAGAAAACAATTATGCCAGTGCAGCTGGCCGTGAATATGGCTTCAAGGCTAGTCTTCAAGTCCCGTAGGTTTGAGCACGTGTCTCCTCTGCTAAAAGATCTAGGATGGATATCTTTTGAGCCAGGGATACTGATCCAAGTTCTTACTCTGACCCACAAGGCCCGCCACGGCTTGACTTAGTCGTACCTAGCTGGACTGCTGCACCAGTTTCAGCCTATTCGCACCTCCAGGTCCTGTATGGACGATAAGATAGCCGTTCCCTTATTCCGCTTAAAAACCGTTGGCAACAGAGCCTTTAGCTCTGCAGGTCCTACACTGTAAAACTCGCCTTCACAATTCTTAGGCAAGGACAACTACTAGCCTGTGGCCGACTATGACTCATTATTTTCAGCGGTCCGGAGCTGCTACTTCCAAGCTACTCACTACCTCAACTGCTCTCCTGACTCTGCTATGCTTCCCACTTGCCCCTTGTCGTGTGAGATGAAGTCTGATGGCAACCCAATGCGTACCGAAACCCGCTTAGGCTGTGAGGGTATTATACAAAAATCTCCTGACTAACAGCCCCATAATCTTCATGGCTTTGTGGAGTTACAGACGGAGAGACATTACATTACTAAGTGTAACGTGAATTTCTCTTGTTACTCAATCTCAGTACCGGGCAGCAGCATGCAAGAGTGACACAAGATCTAGGATTTCGTGCGCCTTTTATTTTTTCCCCAGTCTTCCTGGAACGCTTTCGTCATTGCGATGGTCGAACTGAAATGCTGGTAAAAAACCAAGTGGATCCTAGTACAGAGAGCTGAAACTATCTCGGTGCGATTTCAAATCTTTAGCAACCCTCTCAAGCAAACGGCCACGTACGGGTCCGTACGGTCCGTATCCGTAAGGTTCTTTCTCAGTTCGAGACATAAAGTAATGCAGTAGGAAACGTGTATGGATCCTCCAAGAAACCGCTAAAGTGGGCGTTTCTGTTTTGATCTTTTCAACATGCATATTCCCGCCACGTCGATTTGACAGCCAGCTAATATTTAGATCTATGAGGTGGCATATACTAGTACCATCCACGTAGCTCTTTCAGTTCGCCAGGCACAAGTATCCCAGGAGTCTACTATTGATACACTATAGTTTCTCCAATTTACCGAAGGCATACTTACATTACTAATCATAAAATTAACAGTCACACATTTGTCATAGAAAAATCAGACAATTCTAATTATTTCTCAGCCCTTTACATTTCCTGCTAAGGAAGCCTAATCGAATGCTTACTGGTAGCAAGCTCATCAGCAGCAAGCATAGCATGGTTAAACGCTACACTCTTATGCTCTGCATAAAAGTCTTCTGCCCTCTTAGCTAATGAGGCTGTTGAGTCAGCCAACAGTGGCTGCAAATGAGGTTTGTCCACGATTGACCGACAATCGGCATGGATCTGCACATCCAGGCTGACCTGCTAGCAGCACTGAGCAAAGTCGACAGCCATGTAGTACTTACAAAGAAAATAAGCATTACTAAGACATTGCCAGTTGGACGCCTAAAGTAGGCTCAGCCAGCACATCTCTTTCACCACCTCCGTTATAACTCATGTACTATTGCATAGTGACATCTCGCGAGACGAACACTTCAGCTCTTTCTCGAAGGTGCACTTTTAGGTATTCGATTTGCCTAAAGTCTGGATCGCTTTGACAAGGATAGCAAGCTCAAATGTAGGAATTCATGTTAGAAACCTTCGGCTTGCATAGTCTTCGAACCAAAATTGGCTCCTTGGCTTGCCATGGCTCTAGTTCGTGTGCTCACAGAGGCTGCAACTTACTCCTAAGTGTTGTCGTGACATCTGACAAAAGGACCTCAACGGAACAAGCTACTAACGCTCCTGTATCTGACAGCATTGCTGGGTTCTTATGTGTTGACAGTCGCATACTAACTTGTGCCGACGATGAGCTTCCTACTACTAACCATATTTGCAATTTGTCCCTCCACTTGTTAGCACCAGTTGTAGTGTGCCAGCTGAAGCTGTGCACGTCAACGTGAACTGTAGTTTTGTGCTTCCTTTGCCACGCCTATATGTGACTTGAATGAAAATATGTTATCTGTAAACGCTCTGCAGATTTTTAAATGTTTTTATTTCTAGAGCACATTCATTTTTCGCAACTTTCAGTTCGCTACAATATCTGAGTAGCTGCAGCCCAATTTATCAAACACTAAATAAAAATCTAGGACATATACATTATTTCGTGGATGAAACTTCTGCAATTATTTTAACTAGATTACATCGTTGCATTAATGAATGACATTCAAGCGCCTCGAAGGTTTTGCTTTTTACAGTAGCCTTAATATCAATAATCAATTCTACGCGACTAATAGCAATTTACTTTGAATGAAGAGTAATCTCGCAGCGACCAGCTCTTGCTGTTCACAAAATCACGATGATTGGATTTATCCCATACGACCTAAGCCTAACTTGCTTTAGTGCTTGCGAGTCTGTCCCTCCGTGTCTTTGCAACTAACTCTGCCAATAAACCCGCCGTATCTCTCAAGTGTCATTTCATCTACAGAGCGAAACTATTCGGGCTTTCATTTTGTGGTAAGAGCATTGTTGTATTCAATTGCAACGACAACAACGAACGAATTTAATCATGTAGAACGACCGACCGTCGTGATTCGGTGAATTGCATAAACTAAGCAACACTGCATAGAAAGCCTCTGCAATGCTTTTATTTTTTAGACAGGATTATGATAAATGTTTGGCAAACCAAACTGGTGTCCAGAGATGACCGTAATTCTAGCAAAGACTGCACGACATTAGTGCCTGCTACAACGTTTCGTGTTAAGAAAACCAAGTTGAAATAGCCACAGTGAAGAAGAAATAGCCTTGTAGACAGCATGGTCGTTCATGTTTTTAATAAGAGGTCTTTACCAACTAGGCCAGCACGTCACAACAATGTTTAATAGTCTTTTAGATATTCAGAAATTAATTAAAATTTACCTGATTATGTGCTGCCAGCGCCAGCGAGGTGAAGAGAACGAACAGCAAAGCCAACTTCATTTCCTGTGGTTTTCTATAGAAGCAAATATTTGAAAAACTAGCTGAAAGTTATTTCTGCTTACGAATACGACGTCTTATTTACTTACAATCATATTATGTGTAAACATTAAAACAGTCAGATCGCTTTAATTCAGGAACTTTTTTGTAGACTAGTTAAAAACTAAAATGATCACTTAGTAAATACACGTGGCATAAATAGTTTACATCTGTCCAGCTAAATGATAATGTCTGTGCGTAAATTCAAATCCCAGGCAATTTTAGTTTGGTTGAGGCATTTTTTCTTTACATTCCTTATAGCTTCCGACGAAATTATTCTTATTTATTCAAACGGAAAATTTTGATCAAATAATTGGCATGTGATAGTAATAGCAATTAACTTATGAATTCTGGGATACAACTCCTGGTTCACAACTTATTCTTGTGAAGGTTAGCATTAGAGGAATATTGTCCGGTATGACGAACCAAAAAACCAAAGCAGCATTCTAACATGATGATATTACACAGCATTCATATTAGTACCAATAAATTGTTAGTTATACTTCAAAGAACTTTCATTTTACAGTGGCAATTATAACTATTTTACTAATGCATTGTTATCTTAGTCCTAATGATACCATTTCTAATAGGGCCTGAATTCATCAGCCAAAAAAGCACAGACTTTATGAAAGTAGTTATTCCTACCTCAAGAACAACTGTTATGTCAAGCAGAGTTAAGACGCAAAAGCGATATATATATATATATATATATATATATATATATATATATATATATATATATATATATATATATATATATATATATATATATATATATATATATATATATGTATATATATATATATATATATATATATATATATATATATATATATATGTATGTGTGTGTGTGTGTGTGTGTGCGTGTGTTTGTGCGTGTGTGCATGCGTGCGTTCGTGCGTGCCTGTGTGCATGCCTGGGTGCGTGCCTGTGTTAGTGCTTGCCTGTGTGTGCGTGTGTGTGTGTAGCACCACGCTCCTGCATCATTTTGGATCAACTGATTTCACAATACCTAGAATATTTTCTTTTTTTAATGTTTGTGTAATGGTCATTATTAAGATATTCTAAGGGATGATTGGACGAATAATGTCTCAAAAAAGTCATCATTCCCTGTCCAAAAGTGTCCATCTCATCCACAGACCAATTTACTCATGGTATTCTTACACGATAGCCGACTGTTCTAGGCATTGACAGAGTCGGGCTGTTCAATTAGGGGCTGGTCATTACGAAAATTAAACTCGGAGAAAATTACAACAGTTATCATTTAAAAGGTTAACCGTAAATTCATAAAGTAGTAGGAACAACCAGATCGCGTTTAGGTACTTTAAATATCCTGCATAAAAAGCATATCAGCATTGCTTATTCGAAACGTGAGTAGAGACTGGTGTTAGATTTAAAGTACCTAATAATCTCTTGGTGATCTCATCTTAGATAAAAAACAATAACCTAGACAGCAAAGATGGTCTTTATGTAACAGTATTAGGTCAGCTTAAGCCAACGATTGCGTTTGACCCTAGTGATAGCAATATCCTATTAGATTCATTCATTGCACCAATTAATCTGCAGACGAAGGTGTGCCATTCTTCCATTCCTGTGTGACCTAGCCCGTTCGACTGTGTCTTGTAGTGGCCACACATCACCTGGCGGGAAAGTAACACGTAAAGTTCCTTAGGGTTCATTTTTAATTTTCCAATGTAAGGATTTTTTTCTTGACATCGGTAAAAAATATACTTTGTTGACGAGAATTTCCGAAACTTCTACTGTTACTCCATCCAGACATACATGTCATAAAAACCAACAGACTCAGCATTTGCAGACCGAAGAGCTTGATATTTTCAATGTTGACATCGAATGCTTGTTTTTGGACTACATCCTACCTACACTAAGCATTGAAAAACACATTTTCACTCGTCACCAACCTTGAATACGGGCAGGGCAAGAAGACTTATCACTTCTCTTTCGCTACGCGATAAGGCAATCCTCATTATTTGGTTTCACTTTAGTTATACACTTTGGTAGCCACCTGAGGTATTTAAACTTGTTTTGGTGTATCATTTTCATTCCTAGTTTAAGAATTCGATCTCTGACCAACTTTTGAATGCTAAATTGTGAAGGTTTCTTTACATTTAGTAGGCGTTGTGAATATGCCAGAGCCGTTTTGCTAACAACTTTGAGGTTTTGCAAAGAGCCTTTCCAGCATAAGGAGCTTACAAGGCTCTTAATAATAATAATAATTATAATAATGCACTAGATAAAGCGCCGTCAGAGAACTTAATATCTCTTTCTAGGCACTTTACATTTGCTGCAAAGTGAAATATAATTGAATGGTAAGTAAAATCATGCTTGAAAAACAAGCAAAATGAATAACATGGTTGGGGGCGACATGCACAGGGTCAGCATGCAAATGTGGTTAGTGGCAGCATGCACAGTGTCAGCACGCATAAGCACATCAAGGTTGAATCAGAATGACCCACAAAATGCTGTCCTAAATAGGTGTGTTTTTAAGTTCCTTTTAAATGTGGTCAGGTCAGGGGAGGTTCTGACTCAGGTGGGAAGAGAGTTCAAGGCTTTGGGAGCATACGAACTAAATGCACGGTCTCCAAAGGATTTCAGGTTTGTACGAGGTATATCTAGACCGTTGGATTCCGAAAAGCAGGTGGTACGATGCTGGGCCTGATGTGGGAGTATATCTGAGAGAGGCTGGAGCCATAAAATGAAGGGACCTAGAAGTGAGCGATAAAACCTTGAAGTCAATCCGTTGCTTGACTGGTAGCCAGTGCAAGTCGGCGAGAAGTGGAGTAATGTGGCAACTGCGAAGCTCTCGACAGACAAGCCTAGCTGCAGAGTTTTGCGCCAGCTGCAATCGCCTGATCGAACATGCTGGTAGGCCAGTAAGCAGTGATTTGCAGAAGTCGAAACGGGATGTCACGAATGCATGGACCAACTTGGAAGTGCTATCCTTATCTAAATCTTCTTTTTGAAGCAAATGTAAAGCGCCTAGAAAGATATTGAGTTCTCTGAGGGCGCTTTATCGACTACATTATTATTATTATTATTATTATCAGCTAATGAGCAAAATTAATACTCATAGCCTCTTTGGAATGCAATCACGAGCAGGCGGAGCTTGAAGAAAATTATCCAAGTCTTCGACCCACCATTTTCTATCCATCGTGTAAAACTTAATAGCTTTGTAGAATTTCAAATGCACCTGCTTACTTATTGTTGCTTCTATAATAGTCATATTCGTAGCATCC
>WPIO01000623.1:0-17397 GCA_009760855.2 Cristatella mucedo | reverse complement strand
TACCGAGACCGAGGCTCGACCAAGACCGAGGCTTGACCGAGACCGAGTCTCTACCAAGACCGTTGTATGCCGATAAAGTGGAGCTTGACCGCTCCAGGCTTCGACAGGTGACCGAGGCCCGACCTATACTCTACCTATACCGTGCGCGACCGATACCGACCTCCGACCGAGACCCGTGGCTCCTGACGCGACCGAGGCCTCCGGAGCCACGAACCACCGATGCTTCGAGCGGCCCGGGCCTCGACCAAGATGGGGCTTCGACCGAGTCCCCCCCCGAGGCCTCGACCGAGTCCCGATTCTCGAAGTGGACCATTGGCTCCACGGGACCAAGGCCCTCTAACCGCGAAAACCGACGCCTCGACCGAGACGAGGTTTCGACCGTGACCGGGCTTTCGACTGAACCGAGCTCGACGCGGACCGAGGCTCGACCGCGACCGGCCTTTCGTCCGAGTCCCCGCGTCCGAAAGGGCCGAGGCTCTAACAATGCCTAAGGCGCCGACCGAGACTGGTGCCGCGACCGAGACCGAGGCACGACCATGACCGATGCTCGATCGAGACCGAGGCTCGACCGTTGCCGAAGGCTCGACCAAGACCGTTCCTCGAACCGAGACCGGGATGCCCTCCCGACCGGCATGAGCTCGACCGGAACACCGATGCTCGAACCCGATACCCGAGGTCCGACCGGACAGTCTCCGACCCGAGCACCGAGGCGCGACCGAGACCGAGGCTCGAACCCTGCCCCGGGCTCGAACCGAGACCAGGCTCGAACGAGACCGAGGCCCCTCGACGAGACCGAGGCTCGACCGCGACCGAGCCTCGATCGAGACCCGATGCTCGACCCGAACGACGCTCGACCGAGACACGAAGGCCACTCGCCGAAAACCGAGCCGCCCGAGACCCGAGCCGACGAGACCTGTGGGCTCTCAAGGGACCGCGACTCGGACCGACCGATGCTCGAACGGACCGAGGGACCCGACCGTGACCGGGCTCGTTTCTAGACCGATGCCGATCGAGACCGATGCTCGATTCGAACCCGGACTCGATCGAGAACCGATCTCGCTTCAAGACCGAGGCCTCGATCGAGACCGAGGCCCTAAGACGGAAGATATCCCGACCGAGTGAGTTGGTTTTTCCAAATTTCCACTATAACCACGAACCAGGGTCACAACCTACGACCGCCACGGCAGACACAGAAGCTCGTGTACTTTACTAAGGCTCGACCGTGCCCAAACTTGTAACCATGACTACGCTCGAATGTGACTACGCTTCGACCGTGGACCTTGAGTTTCAAATATAATTCCAGAGGCCCGCTGACACTGCGCGCAAACCTAACCCGTGTCGCGAAAAGACCAGTATTTGTCAATAAGCGAGCTCGATCGATACAGGCCTTGACGGGCGACGGTGCTCTAATGTTAACCGGAGGTTTCGACCGAGAACAATGCCATGACCCCTAGAAACTGGGGGGGGGGTATTAGCTTTGCGGACTCGCGGCATTTCAAAAAATGTTGTTTAGACCCCTCCAATATCCTGCGCTCAATTTATATGTTTTTCCGGCCACCTCCCATCATCGTGGGGGCGCTCCAATTTTTCTGCAGACGCAGCGCAGCAGCTTTCAAGCGACGTGACTGTTTGGTGCCGCGGGAGCGCCTTGAAGCGGCCTAGCTAACTCTGAACACTTTGCTTATCCGCTAGGCTTTTGGACACTCGTCCTGAATGACGTCACCCCTTCGTCCCTACACATCACTCACACTACTTGCAGTACAGACAAATTTATTTCTTTTAAATAATGCAAATTTACAAGCATACACATTACAGTGTACTAACTGTAAAATTGTAATTAATACCACTGCAACGTGATATACTAATTAGTTGTACTAGAGAAACTTCCTTTAATAAAATGGTGCGTGAATTTTAATTCTAATTTCTGACCACATACACTTTTTCTTTTTTATACGACTATTGACGTCGCCGTTTACGGTCTTAAAGCTATTACGACTCCCTTGGCCCGGCAATTTAGGGCTACAATAGACATGGCCGAGTGATGGCTCTTTCTTCTTTTGACTGCCGATCCTTTCGGCAGCTTTTGATACACTCTCGTGATCACAAAGTACGTTCCATTTGAGCACCTCATCATCTTCGCCCGGGCACCCCTCACTGGCACGCTCTGCAGCGGTTTTTTTCCAGGTCCCTATCTCAGTGGTCAGGACTCCAGAGTATGTGACGTGACACAAGGACAAAGCATGCATCGGAAGTACTTCTAAAATATTGAATACTACTTAGGGCTCTGTGGCTAGTCACAGTCCCTTTTCAAAACCAAACCCGTTTGTACTCTTCCGCTAGCCTGTGCTGATTGCCAAGCGCAATCTAGGCTTTCATCTTCTCTAGCTGAATACACTCCAGTTGTACCGTTACTCTTGAGCCCTCTCAGCCCTTCGAGCAACCTCAAATTCTTTTCATCTCTAGTGTGCTGCCCCATGCATTGATGGACATCCGCACATGGATGGCAGCAAACTTTTCTAAACCTAACTATGTAAAACTACTACCTACTTATTGGGCACACCCACATGTGACGTCCGAATTGGTACGGTGACTTTTCAATTGGGCTTCTGCAGCAATAATCTGCCTTTGAAATCACCCTCCTACTCTAGGTTGTCATTTTTTCCATTAGGAACCTCTCGTTTGACACCACACAGCTTCCACAGTTCAAATCTGGCCTATTTTTCCAGCTTCATACATTGCTAAAATTGGGGCTTGTTTAAGATTTAGTATTTTCCACTTCCCAGTTTGGTTATGCATTCGAAACCCATCCCGGAACCTCGACTGATCCTGCCACTCACTGCTTACTGGCCCACCACATGTGCGATCAGCGTGTGCAAGCGCAAAACTCTGCACTGGCTTGTTCCTGTCGTGAGCGCCTTTAGTTGCAACATTACTTACGCCACTGTCCAGCCGACCTCTCGGCGACCATTCATCAACGGGTTTGACAACACGTTTTTTTTTGCGCTCACTTTTAGGTCCCCCCTTCATCTAGGCTCCAGCCTATCTCTCCCGACATACTTCCCGACATCAGTCCAACAAGCCATCTACCCCCCGCTTTTCGGAATCAAAAAAGTCTAAGCAATACCCTCCTACAAACCCTCCACATCCTGGGAGACCGGTAACGTAGTTTCGTACGCTTCTCAAACCGATACTCCCCTCCCCATCTGTTGTCAAAACTCCCCTGACCTGAACCACAATTTACAAAACTTAAAATCACACCTATTTATAACAAGCATTTGTGGGTGCCTTTGATTCGTCCTTGAATTTGCTTAGGCCCTTCCTGACACTTGGGCAAATGCTGCCACTAACCACATTTGCACTGCCCTGTGCATGTCCCCCCTCACCATATCCCTTCCACTTTCGTTTGTGTTTTCAAGCTGGAATTTTTACTTAACGATTCTATGCCCTATCCACCTTTGCAACCACAGTGAAGCGCCTATAAAGAGATTAAGTTTTCTCTGACGGCGCTCTGACAAGTGCACTATTATAATAGCTCGCCTGCCCCATTCTGGTACTTGAGCTACGTTTTTAATAGCGATCGGTGACTTGTTTTGGTTTTACCGCTTTTCCCATTGCTTTGAATGCAAGGTACGTTTACAAGATGGGGGCTTCAGGAGAACTTTGGAGGCCGACTAGCACGCCACCCACCCGGCGGTTAGGGCCACAGATGGGCGTCATTTCAGTCTCCCCTGGGGTCAGAAAGCAGGGTCCCCCCCACATATCGGCCTTTCGCAACAGTTTGGCTGCCTCCTGCAACCGAGCCCCAGACCCACGAAACCCTCGGGCCTCCAGACGCCCCAGAAAAAACGCACAACAGCTACGTCCCTCAGCTGATACTGCACGGCTTGGATGGCGAGAGTGCTCACACTTCTAAGACGTCCCCCCTTACATCTTTAACTGATCGAAAGGATCTCTCGCCCACCAACGAGCTGAACTGGCCCTGGCGTGGCGATAAGTGTGCGATTAAATGCACGATAGACCCGTGGTCCACTATTAGCAAGAAAACGCGCAGTTTAATCCTGCCGAATCTGTTCCAATCCGCCCGCTTCCAGCTAACCGACCGCTCGGGCTTGGCTGAACCGTGACCTCTAGAAAAGATCGGACAACAAGCCGCTCACGCCCTTCGGACATGCAAGTCAACGTGTACCCGACCTCAACGTTGAACTCAAGCGCACACGGTAAATTAGAGCCAAACAAGCTGATGTGCCTTTGACGCTTTCTTCCGGGGAACACGGGCGCGTTGTCACTTGCTTAGGTCGCCGCTTCTTAGCCCTAATCGCGAGATTGTGATGAGTGCCACCCGAAGACGTTTTCGTGGGTGCGTGCTGGCTGCTCTGGTCTTCTATGGCGGTTCGACGTACGCTCGGTATTCTGCAGGCTTGGGTGCATCGGCTTGTAAACTACTCTTCCACGGAACACCTAAATGAGCTGTGAAGGACGAACAGAGAACAAGGCAATTGATTGTCATCCGCTTTATAGTGCTGGAATTTTTTTATTATGCGGCTTGGTTGAATTGGAGCACGACGACCGTTGAGGACCAACGGAACACACAAGAAGAAAGAGGTAGAGAGAGACAGAGCAGAGTGAGAAGAAGAGGGGGAGAGATATAACGATAAGCCGAGCAAATACATACCGTGGATGGGAGAGAGAGATAACAGATAGGCGGCGAGAGCCCAAAGGAGAGAGGTAGAGAGAAAAAACGAGATCGAACGTAGAATAACGAACTAGTGGGAAAGCTAGATTTGGTCCCTTTTCTCCATATCCTCGCGGTTTTACTTGACTATCGCAACCAAAGTTCCGCTTGACCTGTGTTAGCGATTTTGTGGCGGTCGACATGGATGCCACACGAGATGCTGACCTGCAGCCACTGCTGCCTGAAGTAGGCGAGCGTTTCTCCTAACAGTAGCTTATTCAGCGCGTTGTGTTGGGGAGTTTCCTAGAACAATGCTGGCCGCGGACCCACAGTTTTCAGCTTGCTGCTTTACAGCAGTAGGCGAACAGCACCGCCTTTACCTACTAGTACACAATGATAATAATCTCATAGTAATACGATTTTGTATACGACCCTCCGAGCACTGGATACTGTTTTGTTTGCCAGGTACTTTACTGAGGCAATAGGGAAAGGCGTCCAAATGACAAGGAAAGCGCAAATGCAGTTTACCGTATGCACCCGCAGGCATCCCGACCGCAGTATAGGCGGGCCATCTACTCAAAAGACAAAACTCACCATCGGATGCTTTCAATCATTGGCAGTTTTGTAGCGCCTTTTTAAGTGTGCTGGCAGTCTGATCAGCATACCACTTGGTGGTCATGTAGAGGTCTGATAGCCACAAATAGTTCTCAAGGCGAGCTCACCGGAGACCAGGCCGAACCTGACCCGATGCTCGATGAGACCGAGGCTCGACCGCGACCGAGGCTCGACCGAGACCGAGGGTCGACCGAGACCGAGGCTCGACCGAGACAAAGAATAACACGGTTCGCAGCGAGTTCGCGGCGGATCGCGGAATATCTAGAAAAAAACTTAAATCTGCATGGTCGGAGCGTGTACGCTGGGGGACTGGCAGCAGAAGTGCGGTGCACCTGGCAACCATGTTTAAAGCATTTTCGCACGTAAATAACAGCTAATACACGTTTCGCACATCGGCAGTTCGTGCACCAGATCGCAGGAAACTATAAAGAACTTTAAATCGGCATGTCGGAGCGTGCACTGGCTGGCAGCCGAGTGCTGCACCTTGTTGTAAAAAGCCATTGGTTCGCACGCGTAAATAACACGTCCGTGTTCGCGTCGAGTTGGCAGCAGATCGCGGAATTATCTAGAGAACTTTCAATCTGCTTGTCGGAGCGCGCGCTTGCTGGCAGCAGAGTGCTGCACCTTGTTTAAAGCATTTCGCACGTAAATAACACGTTTCGCACGATTTTTTTACGCCATCAGATCGCGGAACAGTAGAAACTTCCAAATCAGCATGTCGGAGCGTGTGCGTCTTCCTGCTGCAGCAGAGTGCTGGCACCTACCATTGTTTAAAGCATTTCGCACGTAAATAGAGGACGTTTGCGCACTGAGTTTTGCAGCAGATCTCGATGGAATATGTAGAGAACTTCAAATCTGCATGTTCGGAGCGTGTGCTGGTTGCAGCAAGAGTGCTGCACCTTGTTTTTAAAGCATTTCGCACGTAAATAACATGTTTTTTCGCACTAAGTTCGCACCAGATACCGGAATATCTAGAAACTTAAAATCTGCATGGGCGAAGCGTGTGTGCGCTGTACGGGCATCAGGATTGCTGCACCATGTTTGAAAGCATATTCGCCCGAATAAAAGCATCTTACGCACGTAGTGTCGCGGCAGATCGTGGAGTCTGTCGGACCACTTCAAATCGCAATGTCGAAGCATGCGGTGGACTGCGCAGAGGTGGTGCCACATTGTTAAAGGCATTTCGCAACGTGAATAAAACAATTTCGCACCAGTTCGCAGGCAGATCGCGGAATATGGTACGAAACTTTAAATCTCGCATGTCGGAGCTGTGCGCTGGCTGTCAGGCAAGAGTGCTGCAGCATGTTGTTAAAGCAGTTTCGAACGTAAAATAACACGTTCGCACCGTTTGCAGCAGATCGCGGAATATTGTAGAAACTTCAAAATAGCATTGTCGGAGCGTGTATGCTTTGGGTCACAGTGGCAGAGTGCTGCTCCTGTTTAAAGCATTTCGCACGTAAATAACACGTTTCGCACCAAATCGTAGAAGATCGCGGAATATGTAGAAACTTTAAATCTGAATGTCGGAAGCGTGTGCTGCTGGCAGCAGAGTGCTGCTGCCTTGTTTAAAGCATTTAGCAACGTAAATAAACACGTTTCGAACGACGTTCGCAGCAGATCGCGGAATCTGTAAAAAGTTTCAAATCGGCATGTCGGAGCGTTTGTGATGGCCTGGCAGCAGAGTGCTGTCACTATGTTTAAAGCATTTCGCACGAGTAAATAAAACGTTTCGCACGAAGTTCGCACCAGATCGAGGAATTGTGTAGAAGTTCAACATCTGCATGGTCGGACAGCGTGCGCTGAAGGGCAGCAGAGTGCAGCCACCCTTGATGAGAGCATTTCGCACGTAAATAACACGTTTGTTAAACCAGTCGAGGCAGATCGCGGAATATGTAGAAACTTCAACTGCTGAATGTCGGAGCGTTGCAATGACTGGCCGTAGAGTGCTGCACCTTGTTGTTTTAAGGCATTTCGCACGTAAATAACACGTTTCGCACGAGTTCGCAGCAGATCGCGGAATATGTAGAAACTTCAAATCTGCATGTCGGAGCGTGTGCTGGCTGGCAGCAGAGTGCTGCACCTTGTTTAAAGCATTTCGCACGTAAATAACACGTTTCGCACGAGTTCGCAGCAGATCGCGGAATATGTAGAAACTTCAAATCTGCATGTAGGAGCGTGAGCTTGCTGGCAGCAGAGTGCTGCACCATGTTTAAAGCATTTCGCACGTAAATAACACGTTTCGCACGAGTTCGCAGCAGATCGCGGAATATGTAGAAAACTTCAAATCTGATGTCGTGAGGCCCGTG
This sequence comes from Cristatella mucedo, assembly GCA_009760855.2. Classification (NCBI taxonomy): domain Eukaryota; kingdom Metazoa; phylum Bryozoa; class Phylactolaemata; family Cristatellidae; genus Cristatella; species Cristatella mucedo. The sequence goes on along the minus strand of WPIO01000623.1, from coordinate 9,804 downwards.
CACTGGCTTGCAGCAGATTTCTTCAATTTGTTTAAAAGCATTTCGCACGTAAATAAACAATTTCGCAGCTAGTTCGCACCACAATCGCAGAATGTGTTTAAACTTTAAATCTTCTGCATTTCGGATCGTGTTCTGACCTGCATTAGCGATTTGTGCTTTTTTGGGCACCCTTGTTAAACGCATTTCGCACGTACAAACACGTTTTCGCAACCAAGTCGCACCAGATCGCGGAATACGTAAACACTCAAATCTTCATTTCTGAGCGTTAGGCTTGCTGGCAGCAGAGTTGCTGGGTCTGACCATGTTTTTAAAGCATTTCGCACGTAAATAACACCGTTTCGAACAAGTCCGCACCATCGTCGCGGAAATCTGTAGAAGTCCAAATCTGCCATGTCGGAGCGGGGGCATTTGATAGGCAGCCGAGGGCTTTTCGACTATGTTAAGTGTAAGCATTTGGCACGAATAATAACACTTGTTCTGCACTGTTCGCAGGCAGAGCGTGGAATTGTAGAAAGTTCAAATCTGCATATCGTAGCGTTGGCGGACTTGGCGCAGCGGCTATCACCATGGTTAAGAGAATTTTCGCTCGTAAATAACACGTTTCGCATTAGTTCGCACCAGATCGCAGAATGTTTAGAAACTTCAAATCTGCGTGTCGGAGCGTGGTCTGGCTGGCAGCACAGTGCTGCACAATGTTTAAAGCATTTCGCACGTAAATAACACGTTTCGTTCGCACCAAATCGCAACCAGATACGCTGAATACGTTCGAACTTTAAAATCTTAATGTCGGAGCGTGTGCTTCGGACTATCAGCAGAGTGCTGCTCCATGTTTAAAGCATTTGCACGTAAATAACACGGTAGCGCACCAATTTGCAGGCAGATTCGCGTAGTCCGTAGAAACGATGGCAGCAGAGTGCTGCACCTTGTTTAAAGCATTTCGCACGTAAATAACACGTTTCGCACCAGTTCGCAGCAGATCGCGGAATATGTAGAGACTTCAAATCTGCATGTCGGAGCGTGCGCTGGCTGGCAGCAGAGTGCTGCACCTTGTTTAAAGCATTTCGCACGTAAACAACACGTTTCGCACCAGTTCGCAGCAGATCGCGGAATATGTAGAAACTTCAAATCTGCATGTCGGAGCGTGCGCTGTCTGGCAGCAGAGTGCTGCACCATGTTTAAAGCATTTCGCACGTAAATAACACGTTTCGCACAAGTTCGCACCAGATCGCGGAATATGTAGAAACTTCAAATCTGCATGTCGGAGCGTGCGCATGCTGGCAGCAGAGTGCTGCACCTTGTTTAAAGCATTTCGCACGTAAATAACACGTTTCGCACGAGTTCGCAGCAGATCGCGGAATATGTAGAAACTTCAAATCTGCATGTCGGAGCGTGCGCTGGCTGGCAGCAGAGTGCTGCACCATGTTTAAAGCATTTCGCACGTAAATAACACGTTTCGCACGAGTTCGCAGAAAGCAGATCGCGGAATATGGTAGAAAACTTCAAATCTGCATGTCGGGAGCGTGCGCTGGCTGGCAGCAGAGTGCTGCCACCACATTGTTTAAAAGCATTTCGCACGTAAATAACACGTTTCGCGCACGAGTTCGCAGCAGATCGCGGAATATGTAGAAACTTCAAATCTCTTCATGTCGGAGCGTGGAGCTGGCTGGCAGCAGAGTGCTGCAATGCCTGTTGTTTAAGCATTTTCGCCACGTAAATAAACACGTTTCGCACGAGTTCGCAGCAGATCGCGGAATTTGCAGAAACTTCACAATCTGCATGTCGGAGCGTGCGCTTGCTGGCAGCAGAGCTGGCTTGCAATGCTTCACCCTCCCGTTTAAAGCATTTTCGCACGTAAATAACCACGTTCGCACGAGTTGTGCAAGCAGATCGCGGAATACGTAGAAATTTTGAAATCTGCATGTCGGAGCGTGAGCTGGCTGGCCGCAGAGTGCTGCACCTTGTTTAAAGCATTTCTCACGAAAATAACACGTTTCGCACGAGTTCGCAGCAGATCGCGGAATATGTAGAAACTTACTCTGAATCGTGCATGTCGGAGCGTGGCTTTGCTGGGCAGCAGAGTGTTCTGCACCATCTTTAAAGCATTTCGCACGTAAAAAACACGTTTCGCACGAGTTCGCAGCAGATCGCGGAATATGAAGAAACTTCAAATCTGCATGTCGGAGCGTGAGCTGAATGGCAGCAGAGTGCTGCACCATGTTTAAAGCATTTCGCACGTAAATAACATGTTTTAAACGAGTTCGCACCACATCGCGGAATATGTAGACACTTCAAATCTTCAAGTCGGAGCGTGCCGTGGCTGGCAGCAGAGTGCTGCACCATGTTTAAAGCATTTCGCACGTAAATAACACGTTTCGCACGAATTCGCAGCAGATCGCGGAATATGTAGAAACTTCAAATCTGCATGTCGGAACGTGAGCTGACTGGTAGCAGAGTGCTGCACCATGTTTAAAGCATTTCGCACGTAAATATTACGTTTCGCACGAGTTCGCACCAGATCGCGGAATATGTAGAAACTTCAAATCTGCATGTCGGAGCGTGCGCTGACTGGCAGCAGAGTGCTGCACCATGTTTAAAGCATTTCGCACGTAAATAACACGTTTCGCACGAGTTCGCAGCAGATCGCGGAATATGTAGAAACTTCAAATCTGCATGTCGGAGCGTGCGCTGACTGGCAGCAGAGTGCTGCACCATGTTTAAAGCATTTCTCACGTAAATAACACGTTTCGCACGAGTTCGCACCAGATCGCGGAATATGTAGAAACTTCAAATCTGCATGTCGGAGCGTGCGCTGACTGGCAGCAGAGTGCTGCACCTTGTTTAAATGCATTTTCGCACGTTAATATAATCAACGTTTCGCACGAGTTCGCAGCAGATCGCGGAATATGTAGAAAACATCAAATCTGCGCGGAGGTCGGCGCGTGTGCTGGCTGGCAGCAGAGTGCTTGCACCATGTTTTTAAAGCATTTCGCACGTAAATAACAACGTTTCGCACGAGTTCGCAGCATTGATCGCGGAATATGTAGAAAATTGACTTCCCAATCTGCTATATCGGAGCGTGCTGAGCTGGACTTGGCAGCAGAGTGCTGCACCATGTTTAAAGCACATTTCGCACGTTAAATAACACGTTTTTGCACCGAGTTCGCATGAGCAGATCGCGGAATATGTAGAAACTTCAAATCTGCATATCGGAGCGCGTGCTGCTGGCTGGCAGCAGAGTGCTGCACCCTTGTTTAAAAGGCATTTCGCACGTAAATAACACGTTTCGCACGAGTTCGCACCAGATCGCAGAATGTGTAAAAACTTCAAATCTGCATGTCGGAGCGTGCTGCTGCATATTGCTGGCAGCAGAGTGCTGCACCTTGTTTAAAGCATTTCGCACGTAAAAACACGTTTCGCACCAGTTCGCGGCAGATCGCGGAATATGTAGAAACTTCAAATCTGCATGTCGGAGCGTGTGCTTGCTCGCAGCAGAGTGCTGCACCTTGTTTAAAGCATTTCGCACGTAAACAACACGTTTCGCACCAGTTCGCAGCAGATCGCAGAATATGTCCTAGAGAACTTCCAAATCTGCATGTCGGAGCGTGAGCTGGCTGGCAGCAGAGTGCTGGCAGCACCACTGTTTTGCACAAGTTCGCAGGAGATCGCGGAATATGTAGAAACTTCAAATCTACATTTAAAGCGTACGCTGGCTGGCAGCAGAGTGCTGCACCTTGTTTAAAGCATTTCGCACGTAAATAACACGTTTCGCACGAGTTCGCAGCAGATCGCGGAATATGTAGAAACTTCAAATCTGCATAGTCGCAGCAGATCGCGGAATCTGTTAGAAAGCTTCAAATCTGCATATCGGAGGCGGCTGTGGGCTAGGCGGCATGCAGCAGAGTGTCGTGCAAATTGCCATTTCGCTTTTAAACCATTTCGGCACGTGAACATAAGCCCACGTTTCGCTATCGGATAGTTTGCAGCAGATCGCGTAATAGTGTAGAAACTTCAAATCTGCGACTGTTACCGGAGCCGTGGGCTGCGGGCCAGCAGAGTGGCTGCACCCTTGTTTATAACGCATTTTCGCAATTCGTAAATAATGACACGTTTTCGCAACGTTTCGCAGCAGATCGCGGAATATGATAGAAAACTTCAACATATCTGCATGTCGGGCGTGTGCTGCTTGCTGGCAGCAGAGTGCTGGCACCTTGTTAACAGCATTTCGCACGTAAAGTTAATCACGTTTCGCAACGAGAAGGCGCCAGCAGATCGCGGAATATGTAGAAACGATCTCAAATCTGCAATGTCGGAGCGTGTTTTCTGTCTCTGTCAGCAGCTGTTTGCTGCACCCCTGTTTTGAAAGCACTTGTTTTCCGCATTGTCGTAAAATAAACACGTTTCGCACGAGTTCGCAGCAGAATCGCGCGGAATCTGTAGAAAGTTCAAATGCCATGGCTCGGAGGCCGTGATGTGCTGTGGCTGAGCAGCAGAGTGCTTGCACCTTGTTTAAAGCATTTCGCACACGTAAATAACACGTTTTTTCGCACAGCAAAGTGCAGCAGAGCGCCGGAATATGTAGAAACATCTCAAAATCTGCATGTCGTGAGCGTGCTCTGGCTGGCAGCAGAGTGCTGCACCTTGTTTTAAAGCATTCGCACGTACATATTCGCACACGTTTCGCAAGAGTTTTCGCGCAGAGTCGACGCGGAATATTGTAGAAACCTTCAAATCTGCATGTCGAAGCTTGGGCTAGCTGGCAGCAGAGTGCTGCACCTTGTTTAAAGCATTTCGCACTGTTCTACTCAAATAACACGTTTTTCGCACTCGAGTTGACGATAGCTGTACGGATCGCGGCAATATGTAGAAACCTAAACGCCGTATGTATCTGATCATGTCGAGAGCGTGATGCTGGCTGGCAGCAGAGTGCTGCACCTTGTTTAAAGCATTTCGCACGTAAATAACACTTTTTCGCACCAGTTTCGCTCGCAGATCGGCGCTTTGAATCGTGTAGAAACTTCAAATCTGCTTGTCTGAGCTGTGAGCTGCTGGGCAGCAGAGTGCCCGCACCTTGTTTTTAAAGCCGTTTCGCACGTAAATAACACCTTTCGCACGAGTTTGCAGCAGATCGCGGAATCGCGTAGAATGTAGAAAAATTGAAATCTGCATGTCGAAAGCGTGCGGCTTTGCTTGCAGCAGAGGGCCTGCACCTGTTTTTAAAGCCATTTTTTCGCACGTAAATAACACGTTTCGCGGTCACAAGTTCGCCGCAGATCGCGGGAATATGTAGAAAAACATCAAATCTGCGTGTCGGAGCTGTGCCCTGGCTGGCAGCAGAGTGCTGCACCTTGTTAAAACCATTTCGCACGTAAATAACACGTTTCGCACGAGTTTGCAGCAGATCGCGGAATATGTAGAAACTTCAAATCTGCATGTCGGTAGCGTGGAGGCGTGGCCCTGGCAGCAGAGTGCTGCACCTTGTTTAAAGCATTTCGCACGTAAATAAACACGTTTTCGCACGAAGTTCGCAGCAGAGATCGCGGGAATATGTATAGAAACTTCAAATTCTGCATAATCGGAGCGTGGCCTGGCTGGCAGCAGAGTGCTGCACCTTGTTTAAAGCATTTCGCACGTAAATAACACGTTTCGCGCAACGTAGTTCGCACGCAGATCGCGGAAATATGTAGAAACGTTCAAATCTGCATGTCGGAAGCGTGTGCGTGGACCTTGCTGCAGCAGGAGTGCTGCCCACGTGTTTAAAAGCATTTCGCACGTAAATAACACGTTTCGCACCAATTCGCAGCAGATCGCGGAATATGTAGTAAACTTAAAATCTGGGCCCATGTCGGAGCGTGAAGCCTTTGCCTGGCAGCAGAGTGCTGCACCTTGTTTTAAAGCATTTCGCACGTAAAATAACACGTTTTTTTGTATTTTTTTCGCACCAGTTCGCCAGCAGAATCGCGGAAGTATTGTAGAAACAAATTCAAATCTGCAATGTTTCGGAGCGTGGATGCTGCAAGTGCTGGCAGCCAGTCAAGTGGCTGCACCTTGGTTAAAGCGCATTGTCGCACGGAAAACAAAACACGTTTTTTTCGCAACCGAGTTCTTTTCAGCAGCCATCGGCGGAATATTGTAGAAACTTCAAAATCTGCATGTCGCGGAGCGTGTCGTCTTTGCTGGCAGCAGAGATTGCTGTACACACCTTGTTTAAAAGCATTTTTTTTTCGCACGTAAATAACCACGTTTCGCACCAGTTTTTTATTTTTTTTTTTTCCAGCAATCGCGGAATATGTAGAAAACTTCAAATCTGCCTGTCGGAGAGCGTGTGCTTGCTGGCAGCAGAGTGCTTGCACTTTGTTTGGTTTTTTTTGTTTAAAGCCGTTTCGCCGCGTACACGTAACATAACACGATTTTCCCGCCCACCAAAGTTTTTTTTTTGTTTTCGCACGCAGATCGCGGGTAATATGTAGAAAAGTTTCAAAATCTGCATGTCGGAGCGTGTGCTGGGCCCTGTTGCAGCAGAGTGCTGCCAACCTTGTTAAGCAGCATTTTACAGCATTTTCGCACGTAAAATAACACGTTTTTTTTTTTTTTTCGAGTTTTTTTGCCAGATCCGCCGAGAATCGCGAATCTGTTAGAAAAGTTTTCAAATCTGCATGTCGGAGCGTGGAGCTTGCTGGCAGCAGAGTGCTGCACTTGTTTAAAGCATTTCGCACGTAAATAACACGTTTCGCACGAGTTTGCAGCAGATCGCGGAATTTGTAGAAAGTTCAAATCTGCATGTCGGAGCGTGTGCTGGCTGGCAGCAGAGTGCTGCACCTTGTTTAAAGCATTTCGCACGTAAATAACACGTTTTCGCACGAAGTTCGCAAGCAGATCGCGGAATCTGTGTAGAAACTTCAAATCTGCCATTTCCGGAGCGTGTGCGCTGACTTGGCAGCAGAGTGCTGCACCTTGTTTTTAAAGCATTTCGCACGTAAATAACACGTTTTCGCACCGAGTTTTTGCAGCAGATCGCGGAATATGTAGAAACTTCAAATTATCTGCATTTCGGAGCGTGGCGCTGGCTGGCAGCAGAGTGCGCTGCAAAGCCATGTTTTTAAAGCATTTCCGCACGTAAATAACACGTTTCGCACGAGTTCGCAGGCAGATCGCGGAATATGTAGAAACTTCAAATCTGCATGTTCGGAGCGTGCGCTGACTGGCAGCAGAGTGCTGCACCATGTTTAAAAGCATTTCGCACGTAAATAAACACGTTTCGCACGAGTTCGCAGCAGATCGCGGAATATGTAAAACTTCAAATCTGCATGTCGGAGCGTGCCACTTGCTGGCAGCAGAGTGCTGCACCTTGTTTAAAGCATTTCGCACGTAAATAACACGTTTCGCACATCAAATTCGCAGCAGATCGCGGAATATGTAGAAAACTTCAAATCGCATGTCGGAGCGTGTGCCGCCTGACTGGCAGCAGAGTGCTGCACCTTGTTTAAAGCATTTCGCACGTAAATAACACGTTTCGCACGAGTTTTCCGCAGCAGATCGCGGAATATGTAGAAACTTCAAATCTGCATGTCGGAGCGTGTTGCTGGCTGGCAGCAGAGTGCCTGCACCATGTTTAAAGCATTTCGCACGTAAATAACACGTTTTCGCACCAGTTTCACGCAGCAGATCGCGGAATATGTAGAAACTTCAAATCTGCATGTCGGGAGCGCGTTGCTGGCTTCTGTAGCAGTGTGCTGCCCACCTATGTTTAAAGCATTTCGCACGTAAATAACACGTTTCGCACGAGTTCGCCGAGGCAAGATCGCGGAATATGTAAAACTTCCAAATCTGCATGTCGGAGCGTGGGGTGCTGCCCTGGCTCAGCAGAGTGCTTCGCACCCCTGTTTAAAGCATTTTCGCACGTAAATAACACGTTTCGCACCAGTTTTGCAGCAGATCGCGAATTTGTATAAACTTTAAATCTGCATGTCGGGAGCGGTGAGCTGTTCTGGCACGCAGAGTGCTGCACATGTTTAACCGGAATTTATAAAATTAAAATGCATTTCGCACGTAAATAACACGTTTCGCACCAGTTCCGCACAGCAGATCGCGGAATATGTCGTTAGAAACTTCAAATCCATGCATGTCGGAGCGCGTGTTCTAGGCTTGCAGCAGAGTGCTGCACCTTGTTTAAAGCATTTCGCACGTAAATAACACGTTTCGCTCCAGTTTTCAGCAGATCGCGGAATATGTAGAAACTTCAAATCTGCATGTCGGAGCGTGAGCTTGCTGGCAGCAGAGTGCTGCACCTTGTTTAAAGCATTTCGCACGTAAATAACACTTTTCGCACGCGTTTTCGGAGCTTGCGCTGACTGGCAGCAGAGTGCTGCACCATGTTTAAAGCATTTAGCACGGAAATAACACGTTTCGCACAAGTTCGCACCAGATCGCGGAATATGTAGAAACTTTAAATCTGCATGTCTGAGCGTGCACTGACTGGCAGCAGAGTGCTGCACCATGTTTAAAGCATTTCGCACATAAATAACACGTTTCGCACGAGTTCGCAGCAGATCGCGGAATATGTAGAAACTTCAAATCTGCATGTCGGAGCGTGCGCTGACTGGCAGCAGAGTGCTGCACCATGTTTAAAGCATTTCGCACGTAAATAACACGTTTCACACAAGTTCGCATCAGATCGCGGAATATGTAGAAACTTCAATAATCTTCATGTCGGAGCGTGCGCTGACTGGCAGCAGAGTGCTGCACACTATTGTTTAAAGCATTTTGCGGCACGTAAATACACGTTTCGCACGAGTTCGCAGCAGATCGCGGAATATGTAGAAACTTCAAATCTGCATGTCGAGCGTGCGCTGACCCACAGCAGCAGAGAGTGCTGCCCCATGTTTAAAGCATTTCGCACGTAAATAACACGTTTCGCACCAAAGTCCGCAGTGCAGATCGCGGAATATGTAGAAACTTCAAATCTGCATGTCGTAGCGTGCGCTGCGCTGGCAGCAGAGTTCTGCACCATGTTTACAGCCTTTCGCACGTAAATAACACGTTTCGCACGAGTTCGCACCAGATCGCGGAATATGTAGAAACTTCAAATCTGCACTTTCGGATGTGGGCGGTGCGCTGACGGCAGCAGAGTTGCTGCACCATGTTTAAAGCATTTCGCACGTAAATAACACACTTTCGCACGAGTTCGCACCAGATGATCGCGGAATATGTAAAACTTCAAATCTGCTATTCGGAGGCGTGCGCTGAACTGGCAGCAGAGTGCTGCACCATGTTTAAAGCATTTCGCACGTAAATAACACGTTTCGCAGATCGCAAAACTCTTGTGTAGACACTTTCAAATTCTGCATGATGCGAGCGTGGCTGCCTTCTAGCCGCAGACGTCTCGCACCCATTGTTTAAAGCATTTCGGCTATCGTAAAGAACACTCTTTCGCACCGCAGTTTGCACGCAGATCGCGGACTTCGTAGACAACTTCTAATCTGCCTATCGGAGCGTGCTGCTGGACTGGCATGGCAGAGTGCTGCAACTTTTCTTTAATCAGCATTTCGTCACGTAAATAAAATTCACGTTGCGCCACGAGTTCGCCAGCAGAGTCGCGGGAATCCTGTAGAAAACATTCAACAATCTGCATGTCGGAGCCGTGAGCTGTGACTTGCAGCCACGAGAGTGCCCTTTTGGGTTTGTTTCTTTCTTAAAGCATTTCGCACGTAAATAACACGTTTCTGCACTAGTTTGCACCAGATCGCGTCAATAGTAAGAAACTAAATCTGCATGTCGTTACGCGTTGCGTTGCTGGCAGTAGAGTGC
>WPIO01000622.1:0-17549 GCA_009760855.2 Cristatella mucedo | reverse complement strand
CACTCTGCTGCCAGCTACAGCACGCTCCGACGAACAGATTTGAAGTTTCTAGATATTCTGTGATCTGCTGTGAACTCTTGCAAAATAAGTTATTTAACTGCTAAATGCATGAAACAAGGTACAGCATTTTGCTGCCTACCAGCGCACGCTCTGACGAGCAGTTTTGAAGTTTCGAGATGTTTCGTGATCTGCTGAGAACTCGTGCGAAATATGTGTTTTTTGCGTGCGAACATGCTTTAAAACAAGGTGAAGCACTCTGCTACCAGCCAGCACACGTTCCGACAAGCAGATTTGAAGTTTCTAGATATCCAGCGATCCACTGCGAACTCGTGCGAAACGTGTTATTTGCGTGCGAAATGCTTAAAACAAGGTGAAGCACTCTGCTACCAGCCAGCACACGTCCTGACAAGCAGATTTGAAGTTTCTGGATATATCCGCGATCCACTCGCGACTCGTCGGCGAAACGTGTTCATTTGAGTGCGAAAATGCTTAAACAAAGTGCAGCACTTTGCTGCCAGATACAGCACGCTCCGACGAAGCAGATTTGAAGTTTCTAGAAATTCCGTGATCTGCTGTGAACTCTTGCGAAATAAAGTTATTTACCTGCGAAATGCATGAAACAAGGTGCAGCAGTCTGCTGCCTACTAGAACACGCTCCAACGAGCAGATTTGAAGTTTCGAGATGTTCCGTGATCTGCGGCGAACTCGTGCGAAACGTGTTATTTGCGTGCAACATGCTTAAAACAAGGTGAAGCACTCTGCTACCAGCCAGCACACGTTCCGACAAGCAGATTTGAAATGTTTCTAGATATCCAGTGATCCACTGCGAACTCGTGCGAAACGTGTTATTCAAGTGCGAAATGAGTGAACAAGGGTGCAGCACTCTGCTGCCAGCTACGGCACGCTACGAAGAGCAGATTTAAAGTTTCTGCATATTCAGCGATCTGCTGCGAACTAGTGTGAAATAAGTCAAGCAAGTGCGAAATGCTTGAAACTAGGTGCAGCACTCTGCGAGAGGCTACAGCACGCTCCGGCTAGCAGATTTGAAGTTCGAAGATATTCCGCGATCTGCTGGGAACTCATGCGAAATGTGTTATTTGAGTGCGAAATGCATAAACCAAAGTGCAGCACTCTGCTGCCAGCTATAGCAGACTCCGACGAACAGATTTGAAGTTTCTAGAAATTCCGTGATCTGCTGTGAACTCTTGCGAAATAAGTTATTTACCTTCGAAATGCATGAAACAAGGTGCAGCAGTCTGCTGCCTACCAGAGCTCGCTCCGACGAGCAGATTTGAAGTTTCTGGATATTCTGTGATCTGCTGCGAACTCGTGCGAAAATAGTTATTCCAGTGCGAAATGCTTGAAAATACGTGCAGCACTCTGCTGCCAGCCAGCACAAGGTCAGAAGAGCAGATTTGAAGTTTCGAGATATTTAGCGATCTTCTGCGAACTCGTGCGAAATATGTTAGTCAAGTGCGAAATGCTTGAACAAGGATGCAGCACTCTGCTGCCAGCTACCGCACGCTACGAAGAGCAGATTTAAAGTTTCTGGATATTCTGCGATCTGCTGCGAACTAGTGTGAAATAAGTCAAGCAAGTGCGAAATGCTTGAAACTAGGTGCTGCACTCTGCTACAGGCTACAGCACGCTCCGGCTAGCAGATTTGAAGTTCGAAGATATACAGCGATCTGCTGCGAACTCATGCGAAATGTGTTATTTGAGTGCGAAATGCTTAAACCAAAGTGCAGCACTCTGCTGCCAGCTACAGCACGGTCCGACGAACAGATTTGAAGTTTCTAGAAATTTCGTGATCTGCTGTGAACTCTTGCCAAATAAGTTATTTACCTGCGAAATGCATGAAACAAGGTGCAGCAGTCTGCTGCCTACCAGAGCACGTTCCGACGAGCAGATTTGAAGTTTCGAGATATTCCGCAATCTGCTGCGAACTCGTGCGAAACGAGTTATTCAAGTGCGAAATGCCTAAAACAAGGTGCAGCACTCTGCTGCCAGCTACCGCACCCTGCGAAAACTTGATTTGAAAAATCTGAATATTCCGTGAATTGCTGCGAACTCGTGCGAATTGTGTTATTCAAGTGCGAAATGCTTGAAACAAGGTGCCTCACTCTGCTGCCCGGTGCGGCATGCTCCGAAGAGCAGATTTAAAATTTCAGGATATTTCTCGATCTGCTGCGTACTCGTGCGAAATGTGTTCTTCAAGTGCGAAATGCTTGAAAAAAGGTGCAGCACTCCCCAGCCAGCCACAGCACGCTTCAAAAAATTGATTTGAAAAATTTGAATATTTCATAAACTGCTGCGAACTCGTGCGAAATGTGTTATTTGAGTGCGAAATGCTTGAACGAATGTGCAGCACTCTGCTGCCAGCTACAGCACGCTCCGACGAACAGATTTGAAGTTTCTAGAAATTCCGTGATCTGCTGTGAACTCTTGCAAAATAAGTTATTTAACTGCGAAATACATAAAACAAGAGGCTGCAGTCTGCTGCCTACTAGAGCACGCTCCGACGAGCAGATTTGAAGTTTCGAGATATTCCGCGATCTGCTGTGAACTCGAGCGAAATGAGTTTTTAAAGTGCGAAATGCTTAAAGCAAGGTGCAGCACTCTGCTGCCAGCCACCACACGTTCCGACAAGCAGATTTGAAGTTTCTAGATATCCAGCGATCCGCTGCGAACACGTGCGAAANAGTGAAGCACTCTGCTACCAGCCAGCACACGCTCCGACGAGCAGATTTGAAGTTTCTAGATATTCCACGATCTGCTGGAAACACGAGTGAGATGAGTTATTCAAGTGAGAAATGCTTGAAAATAGGTGCAGCCGTCTGCTGCCAGCCAGAGCAGGCTGCGACGAGCCGATTTGAAGTTTCTAGATATTCTGTGATCTGCTGCGAACTCGTGCGAAAATAGTTATTCAAGTGCGAAATGCTTGAAACAAGGTGCAGCACTCTGCTGCCAGCCAGCACACGTTCCGACAAGCAGATTTGAAGTTTCTAGATATCCAGCGATCCGCTGCGAACTCGTGCGAAATGTGTTGTTTACGTGCGAAATGCTTTTAACAAGGGTGCAGCACTCTGCTGCCAGCTACCTCACGCTACGAAGAGCAGATTTAAAGTTTCTGAATATTCCGCGATCTGCTGCAAACTAGTGTGAAATAAGTCAGGCAATTGTGAAAGGCTTGAAACTAGGTGCAGCACTCTGCTACAGGCTACAGCACGCTCCGGTTAGCAGATTTGAAGTTCGAAGATATTCCGCGATCTGCTGGGAACTCATGCGAAATGTGTTATTTGAGTGCGAAATGCATAAACCAAAGTGCAGCACTCTGCTGCCAGCTACAGCACGCTCCGACGAACAGATTTGAAGTTTCTAGAAATTCCGTGATCTGCTGTGAACTCTTGCGAAATAAGTTATTTACCTTCGAAATGCATGAAACAAGGTGCAGCAGTCTGCTGCCTACCAGAGCTCGCTCCGACGAGCAGATTTGAAGTTTCTGGATATTCTGTGATCTGCTGCGAACTCGTGCGAAAATGTGTTATTTACGTGCGAAATGCTTGAAACAACGTGCAGCACTCTGCTGCCAGCCAGCGCACGCTCCGACATGCAGATTTGAAGTTTCTAGATATTCCGCGATCCGCTGCGAACTCGTGCGAAACGTGTTATTTGCGTGCGACATGAAGCACTCTGCCTCCAGCCAGCACACGCTCCGTCACGCAGATTTGAAGTTTCTAGATATTCCGCGATCCGCTGCGAACTCGTGCGAAATGTGTTATTTAAGTGCGAAATGCTTAAACCAAAGTGCAGCACTCTGCTGCCAGCTACAGCACGCTCCGACGAACAGATTTGAAGTTTCTAGAAATTCCGTGATCTGCTGTGAACTCTTGCGAAATAAGTTATTTACCTGCGAAATGCATGAAACAAGGTACAGCATTTTGCTGCCTACCAGCGCACGCTCTGACGAGCAGATTTGAAGTTTCGAGATGTTTCGTGATCTGCTGAGAACTCGTGCGAAAATAGTTATTCGAGTGCGAAATGCTTTAAACATTGTGCAGCACTCTGCTGCCAGCCAGCACACGGTCCGACATGCAGATTTGAAGTTTCTAGATATTCTGTGATCTGCTGCGAACTCGTGCGATAATAGTTATTCCAGTGCGAAATGCTTGAACAAGGATGCAGCACTCTGCTGCCAGCTACGGCACGCTACGAAGAGCAGATTTAAAGTTTCTGGATATTCTGCGATCTGCTGCGAACTAGTGTGAAATAAGTCAAGCAAGTGCGAAATGCTTGAAACTAGGTGCAGCACTCTGCTACAGGCTACAGCACGCTCCGGCTAGCAGATTTGAAGTTCGAAGATATACAGCGATCTGCTGCGAACTCATGCGAAATGTGTTATTTGAGTGCGAAATGCTTAAACCAAAGTGCAGCACTCTGCTGCCAGCTACAGCACGCTCCGACGAACAGATTTGAAGTTTCTAGAAATTCCGTGATCTGCTGTGAACTCTTGCGAAATAAGTTATTTACCTGCGAAATGCATGAAACAAGGTGCAGCAGTCTGCTGCCTACCAGAGCACGCTCCGACGAGCAGATTTGAAGTTTCGAGATATTCCGCGATCTGCTGCGAACTCGTGCGAAATGAGTTATTCAAGTGCGAAATGCTTGAAAAAAGGTGCAGCACTCTGCTGCCAGCCACGGCATGCTCCGACAAGCAGATTTTGAAGTTTCTCTGCTGCGAACTCGCTTCAAGAAATGCTTTGAAAAAAGATGCAGCGCTGCGAAAAAAAATGTGTTATTGTGCGAAATGCTTAAAACAAGGCTGAACCAATGTGCAGCACTCAGCTGCCAGCTACAGCACGCTCCGACGAGCAGATTTGAAGTTTCGAGAAGTTCCGCGATCTAGCGAATTTTATTTACCTGCGCGATCTGCTGCAGAACTCGTGCGAAAGAGCACGCTGCATGCTTGCGAACTCGTGTTGCTTGAAAATACGTGCAGCACTCTGCTGCCAGCCAGCTCACGCTCCGACATGCAGATTTGAAGTTTCTAGATATTCCGCGATCTGCTGCGAACTCGTGCGAAATGTGTTATTCAAGTGCGAAATGCTTGAACAAGGGTGCAGCACTCTGCTGCCAGCTACGGCACGCTACGAAGAGCAGATTTAAAGTTTCTGGATATTCTGCGATCTGCTGCGAACTAGTGTGAAATAAGTCAAGCAAGTGCGAAATGCTTGAAACTAGGTGCAGCACTCTGCTACAGGCTACAGCACGCTCCGGCTAGCAGATTTGAAGTTCGAAGATATTCAGCGATCTGCTGCGAACTCATGCGAAATGTGTTATTTGAGTGCGAAATGCTTAAACCAAAGTGCAGCACTCTGCTGCCGGCTACAGCACGGTCCGACGAACAGATTTGAAGTTTCTAGAAATTTCGTGATCTGCTGTGAACTCTTGCCAAATAAGTTATTTACCTGCGAAATGCATGAAAACAAGGTGCAGCAGTCTGCTGCCTACCAGAGCACGTTCCGACGAGCAGATTTGAAGTTTCGAGATATTCCGCAATCTGCTGCGAACTCGTGCGAAAATGAGTTATTCAAGTGCGAAATGCCTAAATCAAGGTGCAGCACTCTGCTGCACTACCGCACCCTGCGAAAACTTGATTTGAAAAATCTGAATATTCCGTGAATTGCTGCGAACTCGTGCGAATTGTGTTATTCAAGTGCGAAATGCTTGAAACAAGGTGCCTCACTCTGCTGCCCGGTGCGGCATGCTCCGAAGAGCAGATTTAAAATTTCAGATATTTCTCGATCTGCTGCATACTCGTGCGAAATGTGTTCTTCAAGTGCGAAATGCTTGAAAAAAGGTGCAGCACTCCCCAGCCAGCTACAGCACGCTTCGAAAAATTGATTTGAAAAATTTGAATATTCCGTGAACTGCTGCGAACTCGTGCGAAATGTGTTATTTGAGTGCGAAATGCTTGAACGAATGTGCAGCACTCTGCTGCCAGCTACAGCACGCTCCGACGAACAGATTTGAAGTTTCTAGAAATTCCGTGATCTGCTGTGAACTCTTGCAAAATAAGTTATTTAACTGCGAAATACATGAAACAAGAGGCTGCAGTCTGCTGCCTACTAGAGCACGCTCCGACGAGCAGATTTGAAGTTTCGAGATATTCCGCGATCTGCTGTGAACTCGAGCGAAATGAGTTTTTTAAGTGCGAAATGCTTAAAGCAAGGTGCAGCACTCTGCTGCCAGCCAGCACACGTTCCGACAAGCAGATTTGAAGTTTCTAGATATCCAGCGATCCGCTGCGAACACGTGCGAAAGTAGTTATTTATGTGTGAAATGCTTGAAACAAAGTGCAGCACTCTGCTGCCAGCTACCTCAAGCTGCGAAGAGCAGATTTGAAGTTTCTGGATATTCCGCGATTTGCTGCCAACTCGTGCGAAACGTGTTATTTGTGTGGGACATGCTTAAAACAAGGTGAAGGACTCTGCTACCAGCCAGCACACGCTCCGACGAGCAGATTTGAAGTTTCTAGATATTCCACGATCTGCTGGAAACACGAGAGTGAGATGAGTTATTCAAGTGAGAAATGCTTGAAAATAGGTGCAGCCGTCTGCTGCCAGCCAGAGCAGGCTGCGACGAGCCGATTTGAAGTTTCTAGATATTCTGTGATCTGCTGCGAACTCGTGCGAAAATAGTTATTCAAGTGCGAAATGCTTGAAAATACGTGCAGCACTTTGCTGCCAGCCAGCATAAGGTCAGAGGAGCAGATTTGAAGTTTCTAGATATTTAGCGATCTACGGCGAACTCGTGCGAAATGTGTTGTTCTAGTGCGAAATGCTTGAACAAGGGTGCAGCACTCTGCTGCCAGCTACCTCACGCTACGAAGAGCAGATTCAAAGTTTCTGAATATTCCGCGATCTGCTGCAAACTAGTGTGAAATAAGTCAGGCAAGTGTGAAAGGCTTGAAACTAGGTGCAGCACTCTGCTACAGGCTACAGCACGCTCCGGTTAGCAGATTTGAAGTTCGAAGATATTCCGCGATCTGCTTCGAACTTATGCGAAATGTGTTATTTGAGTGCGAAATGCATAAACCAAAGTGCAGCACTCTGCTGCCAGCTACAGCACGCTCCGACGAACAGATTTGAAGTTTCTAGAAATTCCGTGATTTGCTGTGAACTCTTGCGAAATAAGTTATATACCTGCGAAATGCTTAATGCAAGGTGCAGCAGTCTGCTGCCTACTAGAACACGCTCCGACGAGCAGATTTGAAGTTTCGAGATGTTCCGTGATCTGCTGCGAACTCGTGGGAAACGTGTTATTTGCGTGCAACATGCTTAAAACAAGGTGAAGCACTCTGCTACCAGCCAGCACACGTTCCGACAAGCAGATTTGAAGTTTCTAGATATCCAGCGATCCACTGCGAACTCGTGCGAAACGTGTTATTTGCGTGCGACATGCTTAAAACAAGGTGAAACACTCTGCTACCAGCCAGCACACGTTCCGACAAGCAGATTTGAAGTTTCTAGATATCCAGCGATCCGCTGCGAACTCGTGCGAAACGTGTTATTTGAGTGCGAAATGCTTAAACCAAAGTGCAGCACTTTGCTGCCAGCTACAGCACGCTCCGACGAACAGATTTGAAGTTTCTAGAAATTCCGTGATCTGCTGTGAACTCTTGCGAAATAAGTTATTTACCTTCGAAATGCATGAAACAAGGTGCAGCAGTCTGCTGCCTACTAGAACACGCTCCAACGAGCAGATTTGAAGTTTCGAGATGTTCCGTGATCTGCTGCGAACTCGTGCGAAACGTGTTATTTGCGTGCGACATGCTTAAAACAAGGTGAAGCACTCTGCTACCAGCCAGCACACGTTCCGACAAGCAGATATGAAGTTTCTAGATATCCAGCGATCCGCTGCGAACTCGTGCGAAATGTGTTATTCAAGTGCGAAATGAGTGAACAAGGGTGCAGCACTCTGCTGCCAGCTACGGCACGCTACGAAGAGCAGATTTAAAGTTTCTGCATATTCAGCGATCTGCTGCGAACTAGTGTGAAATAAGTCAAGCAAGTGCGAAATGCTTGAAACTAGGTGCAGCACTCTGCGACAGGCTACAGCACGCTCCGGCTAGCAGATTTGAAGTTCGAAGATATTCCGCGATCTGCTGGGAACTCATGCGAAATGTGTTATTTGAGTGCGAAATGCATAAACCAAAGTGCAGCACTCTGCTGCCAGCTACAGCACGCTCCGACGAACAGATTTGAAGTTTCTAGAAATTCCGTGATGTGCTGTGAACTCTTGCGAAATAAGTTATTTACCTTCGAAATGCATGAAACACAGGTGCAGCAGTCTGCTGCCTACCAGAGCTCGCTCCGACGAGCAGATTTGAAGTTTCTGGATATTCCGCGATTTGCTGCCAACTCGTGCGAAATGAGTTATTCAAGTGCGAAATGCTTGAAACAAGGTGCCTCACTCTGCTGCCCGGTACGGCATGCTCCGAAGAGCAGATTTAAAGTTTCAGGATATTTCTCGATCTGCTGCGAACTCGTGCGAAATGTGTTCTTCAAGTGCGAAATTCTTGAAAAAAGATGCAGCACTCCCCAGCCAGCTACAGCACGCTGCGAAAAAAAAAATTGATTTTAAAAATATGAATATTCCGTGAACTGCTGCGAACTCGTGCGAAATGTGTTATTTACGTCGGAAATGCTTGAACCAATGTGCAGCACTCAGCTGCCAGCTACAGCACGCTCCGACGAACAGATTTGAAGTTTCTAGAAATTCCGTGATCTGCTGTGACCTCTTGCGAAATAAGTTATTTACCTGCGAAATGCATGAAACAAGGTGCAGCCGTCTGCTGCCAGCCAGCACAAGGTCAGAAGAGCAGATTTGAAGTTTCGAGATATTTAGCGATCTTCTGCGAACTCGTGCGAAATATGTTAGTCAAGTGCGAAATGCTTGAACAAGGATGCAGCACTCTGCTGCCAGCTACGGCACGCTACGAAGAGCAGATTTAAAGTTTCTGGATATTCTGCGATCTGCTGCGAACTAGTGTGAAATAAGTCAAGCAAGTGCGAAATGCTTGAAACTAGGTGCTGCACTCTGCTACAGGCTACAGCACGCTCCGGCTAGCAGATTTGAAGTTCGAAGATATACAGCGATCTGCTGCGAACTCATGCGAAATGTGTTATTTGAGTGCGAAATGCTTAAACCAAAGTGCAGCACTCTGCTGCCGGCTACAGCACGGTCCGACGAACAGATTTGAAGTTTCTAGAAATTTCGTGATCTGCTGTGAACTCTTGCCAAATAAGTTATTTACCTGCGAAATGCATGAAACAAGGTGCAGCAGTCTGCTGCCTACCAGAGCACGTTCCGACGAGCAGATTTGAAGTTTCGAGATATTCCGCAATCTGCTGCGAACTCGTGCGAAATGAGTTATTCAAGTGCGAAATGCCTAAAACAAGGTGCAGCACTCTGCTGCCAGCTACCGCACCCTGCGAAAACTTGATTTGAAAAATCTGAATATTCCGTGAATTGCTGCGAACTCGTGCGAATTGTGTTATTCAAGTGCGAAATGCTTGAAACAAGGTGCCTCACTCTGCTGCCCGGTGCGGCATGCTCCGAAGAGCAGATTTAAAATTTCAGGATATTTCTCGATCTGCTGCGTACTCGTGCGAAATGTGTTCTTCAAGTGCGAAATGCTTGAAAAAAGGTGCAGCACTCCCCAGCCAGCTACAGCACGCTTCAAAAAATTGATTTGAAAAATTTGAATATTCCGTGAACTGCTGCGAACTCGTGCGAAATGTGTTATTTGAGTGCGAAATGCTTGAACGAATGTGCAGCACTCTGCTGCCAGCTACAGCACGCTCCGACGAACAGATTTGAAGTTTCTAGAAATTCCGTGATCTGCTGTGAACTCTTGCAAAATAAGTTATTTAACTGCGAAATACATGAAACAAGAGGCTGCAGTCTGCTGCCTACTAGAGCACGCTCCGACGAGCAGATTTGAAGTTTCGAGATATTCCGCGATCTGCTGTGAACTCGAGCGAAATGAGTTTTTAAAGTGCGAAATGCTTAAAGCAAGGTGCAGCACTCTGCTGCCAGCCAGCACACGTTCCGACAAGCAGATTTGAAGTTTCTAGATATCCAGCGATCCGCTGCGAACACGTGCGAAAGTAGTTATTTATGTGTGAAATGCTTGAAACAAAGTGCAGCACTCTGCTGCCAGCTACCTCAAGCTGCGAAGAGCAGATTTGAAGTTTCTGGATATTCCGCGATTTGCTGCCAACTCGTGCGAAACGTGTTATTTGTGTGGGACATGCTTAAAACAAGGTGAAGGACTCTGCTACCAGCCAGCACACGCTCCGACGAGCAGATTTGAAGTTTCTAGATATTCCACGATCTGCTGGAAACACGAGTGAGATGAGTTATTCAAGTGAGAAATGCTTGAAAATAGGTGCAGCCGTCTGCTGCCAGCCAGAGCAGGCTGCGACGAGCCGATTTGAAGTTTCTAGATATTCTGTGATCTGCTGCGAACTCGTGCGAAAATAGTTATTCAAGTGCGAAATGCTTGAAAATACGTGCAGCACTTTGCTGCCAGCCAGCATAAGGTCAGAGGAGCAGATTTGAAGTTTCTAGATATTTAGCGATCTACGGCGAACTCGTGCGAAATGTGTTGTTCTAGTGCGAAATGCTTGAACAAGGGTGCAGCACTCTGCTGCCAGCTACAGCACGCTCCGGTTAGCAGATTTGAAGTTCGAAGATATTCCGCGATCTGCTTCGAACTTATGCGAAATGTGTTATTTGAGTGCGAAATGCTTAAACCAAAGTGCAGCACTCTGCTGCCAGCTACAGCACGCTCCGACGAACAGATTTGAAGTTTCTAGAAATTCCGTGATTTGCTGTGAACTCTTGCGAAATAAGTTATTTACCTGCGAAATGCATGAAACAAGGTGCAGCAGTCTGCTGCCTACCAGAGCTCGCTCCGACGAGCAGATTTGAAGTTTCGAGATGTTCCGTGATCTGCTGCGAACTCGTGGGAAACGTGTTATTTGCGTGCAACATGCTTAAAACAAGGTGAAGCACTCTGCTACCAGCCAGCACACGTTCCGACAAGCAGATTTGAAGTTTCTAGATATCCAGCGATCCACTGCGAACTCGTGCGAAACGTGTTATTTGCGTGCGACATGCTTAAAACAAGGTGAAACACTCTGCTACCAGCCAGCACACGTTCCGACAAGCAGATTTGAAGTTTCTAGATATCCAGCGATCCGCTGCGAACTCGTGCGAAACGTGTTATTTGAGTGCGAAATGCTTAAACCAAAGTGCAGCACTTTGCTGCCAGCTACAGCACGCTCCGACGAACAGATTTGAAGTTTCTAGAAATTCCGTGATCTGCTGTGAACTCTTGCGAAATAAGTTATTTTTACTTCGAAATGCATGAAACAAGGTGCAGCAGTCTGCTGCCTACTAGAACACGCTCCAACGAGCAGATTTGAAGTTTCGAGATGTTCCGTGATCTGCTGCGAACTCGTGCGAAACGTGTTATTTGCGTGCGACATGCTTAAAACAAGGTGAAGCACTCTGCTACCAGCCAGCACACGTTCCGACAAGCAGATATGAAGTTTCTAGATATCCAGCGATCCGCTGCGAACTCGTGCGAAATGTGTTATTCAAGTGCGAAATGAGTGAACAAGGGTGCAGCACTCTGCTGCCAGCTACGGCACGCTACGAAGAGCAGATTTAAAGTTTCTGCATATTCAGCGATCTGCTGCGAACTAGTGTGAAATAAGTCAAGCAAGTGCGCGAAATGCTTGAAACTAGGTGCAGCACTCTGCGACAGGCTACAGCACGCTCCGGCTAGCAGATTTGAAGTTCGAAGATATTCCGCGATCTGCTGGGAACTCATGCGAAATGTGTTATTTGAGTGCGAAATGCATAAACCAAAGTGCAGCACTCTGCTGCCAGCTACAGCACGCTCCGACGAACAGATTTGAAGTTTCTAGAAATTCCGTGATGTGCTGTGAACTCTTGCGAAATAAGTTATTTACCTTCGAAATGCATGAAACAAGGTGCAGCAGTCTGCTGCCTACCAGAGCTCGCTCCGACGAGCAGATTTGAAGTTTCTGGATATTCCGCGATTTGCTGCCAACTCGTGCGAAATGAGTTATTCAAGTGCGAAATGCTTGAAAAAAGGTGCCTCACTCTGCTGCCCGGTACGGTATTCTCCGAAGAGCAGATTTAAAGTTTCAGGATATTTCTCCATCTGCTGCGAACTCGTGCGAAATGTGTTCTTCAAGTGCGAAATTCTTGAAAAAAGATGCAGCACTCCCCAGCCAGCTACAGCACGCTTCGAAAAATTGATTTTAAAAATATGAATATTCCGTGAACTGCTGCGAACTCGTGCGAAATGTGTTATTTACGTCGGAAATGCTTGAACCAATGTGCAGCACTCAGCTGCCAGCTACAGCACGCTCCGACGAACAGATTTGAAGTTTCTAGAAATTCCGTGATCTGCTGTGACCTCTTGCGAAATAAGTTATTTACCTGCGAAATGCATGAAATAAGCCAGCACAAGGTCAGAAGAGCAGATTTGAAGTTTCGAGATATTTAGCGATCTTCTGCGAACTCGTGCGAAATATGTTAGTCAAGTGCGAAATGCTTGAACAAGGATGCAGCACTCTGCTGCCAGCTACGGCACGCTACGAAGAGCAGATTTAAAGTTTCTGGATATTCTGCGATCTGCTGCGAACTAGTGTGAAATAAGTCAAGCAAGTGCGAAATGCTTGAAACTAGGTGCTGCACTCTGCTACAGGCTACAGCACGCTCCGGCTAGCAGATTTGAAGTTCGAAGATATACAGCGATCTGCTGCGAACTCATGCGAAATGTGTTATTTGAGTGCGAAATGCTTAAACCAAAGTGCAGCACTCTGCTGCCGGCTACAGCACGGTCCGACGAACAGATTTGAAGTTTCTAGAAATTTCGTGATCTGCTGTGAACTCTTGCCAAATAAGTTATTTACCTGCGAAATGCATGAAACAAGGTGCAGCAGTCTGCTGCCTACCAGAGCACGTTCCGACGAGCAGATTTGAAGTTTCGAGATATTCCGCAATCTGCTGCGAACTCGTGCGAAATGAGTTATTCAAGTGCGAAATGCCTAAAACAAGGTGCAGCACTCTGCTGCCAGCTACCGCACCCTGCGAAAACTTGATTTGAAAAATCTGAATATTCCGTGAATTGCTGCGAACTCGTGCGAATTGTGTTATTCAAGTGCGAAATGCTTGAAACAAGGTGCCTCACTCTGCTGCCCGGTGCGGCATGCTCCGAAGAGCAGATTTAAAATTTCAGGATATTTCTCGATCTGCTGCGTACTCGTGCGAAATGTGTTCTTCAAGTGCGAAATGCTTGAAAAAAGGTGCAGCACTCCCCAGCCAGCTACAGCACGCTTCAAAAAATTGATTTGAAAAATTTGAATATTCCGTGAACTGCTGCGAACTCGTGCGAAATGTGTTATTTGAGTGCGAAATGCTTGAACGAATGTGCAGCACTCTGCTGCCAGCTACAGCACGCTCCGACGAACAGATTTGAAGTTTCTAGAAATTCCGTGATCTGCTGTGAACTCTTGCAAAATAAGTTATTTAACTGCGAAATACATAAAACAAGAGGCTGCAGTCTGCTGCCTACTAGAGCACGCTCCGACGAGCAGATTTGAAGTTTCGAGATATTCCGCGATCTGCTGTGAACTCGAGCGAAATGAGTTTTTAAAGTGCGAAATGCTTAAAGCAAGGTGCAGCACTCTGCTGCCAGCCACCACACGTTCCGACAAGCAGATTTGAAGTTTCTAGATATCCAGCGATCCGCTGCGAACACGTGCGAAAGTAGTTATTTATGTGTGAAATGCTTGAAACAAAGTGCAGCACTCTGCTGCCAGCTACCTCAAGCTGCGAAGAGCAGATTTGAAGTTTCTGGATATTCCGCGATTTGCTGCCAACTCGTGCGAAACGTGTTATTTGTGTGGGACATGCTTAAAACAAGGTGAAGGACTCTGCTACCAGCCAGCACACGCTCCGACGAGCAGATTTGAAGTTTCTAGATATTCCACGATCTGCTGGAAACACGAGTGAGATGAGTTATTCAAGTGAGAAATGCTTGAAAATAGGTGCAGCCGTCTGCTGCCAGCCAGAGCAGGCTGCGACGAGCCGATTTGAAGTTTCTAGATATTCTGTGATCTGCTGCGAACTCGTGCGAAAATAGTTATTCAAGTGCGAAATGCTTGAAAATACGTGCAGCACTTTGCTGCCAGCCAGCATAAGGTCAGAGGAGCAGATTTGAAGTTTCTAGATATTTAGCGATCTACGGCGAACTCGTGCGAAATGTGTTGTTCTAGTGCGAAATGCTTGAACAAGGGTGCAGCACTCTGCTGCTAGCTACCTCACGCTACGAAGAGCAGATTCAAAGTTTCTGAATATTCCGCGATCTGCTGCAAACTAGTGTGAAATAAGTCAGGCAAGTGTGAAAGGCTTGAAACTAGGTGCAGCACTCTGCTACAGGCTACAGCACGCTCCGGTTAGCAGATTTGAAGTTCGAAGATATTCCGCGATCTGCTTCGAACTTATGCGAAATGTGTTATTTGAGTGCGAAATGCATAAACCAAAGTGCAGCACTCTGCTGCCAGCTACAGCACGCTCCGACGAACAGATTTGAAGTTTCTAGAAATTCCGTGATGTGCTGTGAACTCTTGCGAAATAAGTTATTTACCTTCGAAATGCATGAAACAAGGTGCAGCAGTCTGCTGCCTACCAGAGCTCGCTCCGACGAGCAGATTTGAAGTTTCGAGATGTTCCGTGATCTGCTGCGAACTCGTGGGAAACGTGTTATTTGCGTGCAACATGCTTAAAACAAGGTGCACTCACTCTGCTACCAGCCAGCACACGTTCCGACAAGCAGATTTGAAGTTTCTAGATATCCAGCGATCCACTGCGAACTCGTGCGAAACGTGTTATTTGCGTGCGACATGCTTAAAACAAGGTGAAACACTCTGCTACCAGCCAGCACACGTTCCGACAAGCAGATTTGAAGTTTCTAGATATCCAGCGATCCGCTGCGAACTCGTGCGAAACGTGTTATTTGAGTGCGAAATGCTTAAACCAAAGTGCAGCACTTTGCTGCCAGCTACAGCACGCTCCGACGAACAGATTTGAAGTTTCTAGAAATTCCGTGATCTGCTGTGAACTCTTGCGAAATAAGTTATTTACCTTCGAAATGCATGAAACAAGGTGCAGCAGTCTGCTGCCTACTAGAACACGCTCCAACGAGCAGATTTGAAGTTTCGAGATGTTCCGTGATCTGCTGCGAACTCGTGCGAAAACGTAGTGTTATTTGCGTGCGACATGCTTAAAACAAGGTGAAGCACTCTGCTACCAGCCAGCACACGTTCCGACAAGCAGATATGAAGTTTCTAGATATCCAGCGATCCGCTGCGAACTCGTGCGAAATGTGTTATTCAAGTGCGAAATGAGTGAACAAGGGTGCAGCACTCTGCTGCCAGCTACGGCACGCTACGAAGAGCAGATTTAAAGTTTCTGCATATTCAGCGATCTGCTGCGAACTAGTGTGAAATAAGTCAAGCAAGTGCGAAATGCTTGAAACTAGGTGCAGCACTCTGCGACAGGCTACAGCACGCTCCGGCTAGCAGATTTGAAGTTCGAAGATATTCCGCGATCTGCTGGGAACTCATGCGAAATGTGTTATTTGAGTGCGAAATGCATAAACCAAAGTGCAGCACTCTGCTGCCAGCTACAGCACGCTCCGACGAACAGATTTGAAGTTTCTAGAAATTCCGTGATGTGCTGTGAACTCTTGCGAAATAAGTTATTTACCTTCGAAATGCATGAAACAAGGTGCAGCAGTCTGCTGCCTACCAGAGCTCGCTCCGACGAGCAGATTTGAAGTTTCTGGATATTCCGCGATTTGCTGCCAACTCGTGCGAAATGAGTTTATTAAGTGCGAAATGCTTGAAACAAGGTGCCTCACTCTGCTGCCGGTACGGCATGCTCCGAAGAGCAGATTTGAAGTTTCAGGATATTTCTCGATCTGCTGCGAACTCGTGCGAAATGTGTTCTTCAAGTGCGAAATGCTTGAAAAAAGATGCAGCACTCCCCAGCCAGCTACAGCACGCTTCGAAAAATTGATTTTAAAAATATGAATATTCCGTGAACTGCTGCGAACTCGTGCGAAATGTGTTATTTACGTGCGAAATGCTTGAACCAATGTGCAGCACTCAGCTGCCAGCTACAGCACGCTCCGACGAACAGATTTGAAGTTTCTAGAAATTCCGTGATCTGCTGTGAACTCTTGCGAAATAAGTTATTTGAGTGCGAAATGCTTAAACCAAGGTGCAGCACTTTGCTGCCAGCTACAGCACGCTCCGACGAGCAGATTTGAAGTTTCGAGATGTTCCGTGATCTGCTGCGAACTCGTGCGAAACGTGTTATTTGCGTGCAACATGCTTAAAACAAGGTGAAGCACTCTGCTACCAGCCAGCACACGTTCCGACAAGCAGATTTGAAGTTTCTAGATATCCAGCGATCCGCTGCGAACTCGTGCGAAATGAGTTATTCAAGTGCGAAATGCTTGAAACAAAGTGCAGCACTCTGCTGCCAGCTACGGCACGCTCCGAAGAGCAGATTTGAAGTTTCTGGATATTCCGCGATCTGCTGCGAACTCGTGCGAAATGTGCTATCAAGTGTGCGAAATGCTTGAAAACTAGGTGCAGCACTCTGCTACAGCTACAGCACACACTTCCGACTAGCAGATTTTGAAGTTTCTGAAGATATTCCAGCGATCTGCTGCGAACTCGTGCGAAATGTGTTATTTGAGTGCGAAATGCTTGAACCAAGGTGCAGCACTCTGCTGCCAGCAGTTACAGCACGAAGGTTCCGACGAACAGATTTGAAGTTTCTAGATATTCTGTGATCTGCTGCGAACTCTTGCGAAATAAGTTATTTACCTGCGAAATGCATGAAACAAGGTGCAGCAGTCAGCTGCCATACTCAGCACACGTTCCGACGACCAGATTTGAAGTTTCGAGATATTCCGCGATCTGCTGCGAACTCGTGCGAAATGTGTTATTCAAGTGCGAAATGCTTAAAACAAGGGGCAGCACTCTGCTGCCAGCTACCTCACGCTACGAAGAGCAGATTCAAAGTTTCTGAATATTCCGCGATCTGCTGCGAACTAGTGTGAAATAAGTCAAGCAAGTGCGAAATGCTTGAAACAAGGTGCCTCACTCTGCTACCCGGTACAGCACGCCGAAGAGCAGATTTAAAGTTCAGGATATTCCGC
Source organism: Cristatella mucedo (assembly GCA_009760855.2). Classification (NCBI taxonomy): domain Eukaryota; kingdom Metazoa; phylum Bryozoa; class Phylactolaemata; family Cristatellidae; genus Cristatella; species Cristatella mucedo. The sequence goes on along the minus strand of WPIO01000622.1, from coordinate 205 downwards.
GATCTGCTGCGAACTCGTGCGAAATGTGTTATTTGAGTGCGAAATGCTTAAAAAAAAGTGCAGCACTCTGCTGCCAGCTACAGCACGGTCCGACGAACAGATTTGAAGTTTCTAGAAATTCCGTGATCTGCTGTGAAACACTTGCTAAATAAGTTATTTACCTGCGAAATGCATGAACCAAGGCGCAGCAGTCTGCCAGCCTACC
>WPIO01000621.1:0-17701 GCA_009760855.2 Cristatella mucedo | reverse complement strand
TCTCTGATGAGACTGAAGCACGAGGTTCCACCGGCCTCTGCAGTCTTCTTGGAGTGGGATATCATTTATATATCCGGTCAACCCGAGCGACTTGAAGGGGACGCTAGTTAACAGGAAGTTCGCTTGATATACGCCTTAAGAAGAATGCTCGTTTGTTCCTTTGTCACTCTCCCGTCTTGTCCTATGCCTCTTAAATAGAACTATATATTTATTTGCTCAATGACCGCTATGGTATCTAGTGCTGGCGGGCCTGACGTGGAAGCGATACAAGTGGTTGCCGACGGTCGCCGTCAGCAATATTTACGTTTGTTTCCAGTTTCTGCTTCTCACTATCTCTGACATGCTTAAACCACTAGCTATCCCGATACTGGGTCCTTTCATAACAACGTATCGCTTGCAAATAATCTCTTGAAGCGTGGTGCAGCATGCTTCTAGCTGCAGTAACTTTGCATAGGCAGGGGGGACCTTCCGAGGATATTTCTCATAACGATATTTGCATGATCGGCGGTGATCGCGGTTTCGGTCCCCTGTCGCTCCAGCCGATCGTCGGCTGATGGCACGAGAACGCGCTTGTCACCCATGTCTCGAAAACTTTTGGCCGCTACCCTTAAACGTATTAGCGTTTCAATCCAAGTCGTCAATTTCGTGAAACCGATTTTATGGTGAATTCAATTGGTATTTCGGTTGCGGCCACGTCTTCAGGGGCCCACTTCCGTGAGAGTATCATGAAATTGGTGGGTACGTATTCATAGTGACCTGTGTATCCGCTGCGTATTTAACCAAGATTGGAGCATCTTCTTCATGTCCCCGATTGTCCGAATCACTTTTTGCTCAATTAGAGTGGATTTCCGCTGCAGATTTCTGCTGATTTCAGTGGCATGTGCAGCTCATTGCGCTGTGCCGCTCTGAGCACGGGTGCACGCGACGACCTCCTCGGGGCCATTTGCGTTTTCTCCGTCATGCGACGTGCCAGTTGTCTTGCATCGACGCCTTCATCGTCGTCCCTGCCAAGACGGGTCCCACGAAGTCGCGGGGCTGAAGGCGGCTGCGGCGGCAGCAGCCGAGGCAGCCTTCGGCAGTGGTGGTGGTCGCGGCTCTGTTTCTTCGATGCGATAAAGCTCGAGGCCTCGCTCCACAGTGCCACCATTGGCCGAAGACCTTTCGACCTTCGTCCTTCGGCCCGTACCGCTTGAATTCGTGTCACCCCTGCCTCAGCGCTCACCGGAAGCGAAGGCCGATGGCCGTTATGCAGTTCACCGAGAGCTGGCGAGGCGAGCGAGCGAGCCCTTCGAACGCTGTCTCTGGAGGGAATTTCCGAGCCGCGTTGAACCTGTATAGCTAAGCAACGTGCTTTATGAATCAATATGCCCTGTGCCGCATTCCTGTTTGCGTTCGTGAGCTGCAGTCTCCGTGCGTGTTGGCACGGTTTTTCGCTCGCGAAAGTGCTGCTGAATAAAAACAATGGCAAAATATTTGAAGCACAGGTCGAATGATTGGAGGTCACTACGGCAACCTGGACTAACAGTTTCCTGAATTGCAACATGTAGGACCGCATGTATCACAATATTTCGTAGCTAACAGTACCACTGTTTTTCAAATCTCACCACTATGTCAGTCCATCAACCAGTTTTTTTAACTTGTAAGATTCACCCCGCTCTCGTCGTCGGCTATTTGTCGCATGCTACTCCGTCGCATACATCAAGACTTCAAGAGCACATACTTATTTTCAACTAAGTCTTCTAAACGCGGGGTCATGCTAAACATGCTCATAATGTGTGACCGGTGTGCCAGAGAGTATTAGCGGTCCTAAACTATCATCTGTATGAAACCTCCGCCGTTAACTGCAGTTTTTGAGAGTGCAAAAGCGATCCAAAGTTGGGGTGATTAATCACCGCTCTGTATCACGAGATGGGGGTCTGCATAAATATGGTTTCTTATGGTCATGGGAAAAATATACTGCTATGCGCGAACGACATGAAATCGTTGTTCAGTTTAGGCGTTCTTGATGATTGCTGCTATGCTCTGCGTTCGTCAGCATGTATTCGTGCATCGGTGCGGCGTCTGTGACTGGTGTCTGTGCTTCCGTGCCCTGCGCCTACACCAGCACCCGTCACATGTACGTGTACCTTAACCATTACCTGTCACCTGTATGCTAGTACCTATCGCCGGTATCTGTACCTTGACCAGTATCTGTCACATTTACGTGTACCTTCACTGGTATCTGTCACGTGTACCTTCATCTGTGCCTGTCACCTGGTACCTGTACTTTCACCATCATCTGTGGCAGTAACTGTACCAGTGCCTGTCACATGCAGGTGCACCTTCACTAGTCTCCGTCCCCTGTACCTGTACCTATACCTGTCACGAGTCTGCAATTAGTAGCAGCCGTAACGCATGCTCGTGGCAATGTACATCGCGAAGTTCAAAAGCTGCTACAGTGCTTTCATAATAGTGGGAGTAGTGATTTTCTGCTTCGAGCTCCGCCAGTCACAGCCGTAACTTTGTGCATGGGTGCTGCGTCTACATTTCGTGACGCTTTCTTCACCCTCTCTTTGCGTCAGCTGCCTCACCCAGCCCCAGCGAAGCTGCCACCCGGGGTCGACAAATTTGTGAGAAGGTCATGTGACCACATCACCTTGCTGTACACACTTTCTGCCAGACGATTTCCTCTCTCTCTCTCTCTCTCTCTCTCTCTCTCTCTCTCTCTCTCTCTCTCTCTCTCTCTCTCTCTCTCTCTCCCATTCGAACCTGCGGACCAAGAGCGTGCGGCCACTCACCGCTTACATATTGCCGCTCGTTCCCGAAAATACAGCCGACGCGATACGCGACTCAAGCGTCGTTTTAGGGACAGTCGTCTTCGCTAGTAATCGCTCAAGCACGCCACACGTTCATCCCTGCAGTACGCTCTGCATTTTACGGTAAAGACCGCAGCTCAGTAGCCGCTTCACAAGGTCGCTTAGACGTGCAGAGCGATACCACGACGACGTGCTGCCGTCGTAACAATGGACGAGCCGATCGCTCCTTCGTCCGATCGTCCAGTCGCCCGATCCTATTGGCTTGACGTCACGTGTGCCGTCACGTATGTCGACGTCACGTTGACGTCATGTTGGTGTCGCAGCGAGGCTCGCTCGGCGGAGCCTGTGGCTGCAGATGAGTTCAGATCCGGTTGCCAACAGATCCGATTGCTTTCAGATTTATGGCTGTATAAGTATTATTCTTACATCTCGTAACACAGAGAAGCGGCGAGAAGCGTAAGGTAGATGGGAGGGTCATGCGAAGGTCATATTAGTCAGAGGTTCGCGCTCTCGAGGAACTGAGTGGCCTGGAAGTGGCCGCAGCAGCTGACGCCAGGAGAAGAATGTGCCGCCAGGTCCACAGCCAGAGCTTGGTGCCATTGCACAAGAGCTTTGGAGGTGCGTAGCGAGCACGAGTCACAAAGTGCACGCAGTGCAGAGACGCCCGTCTCTCGCCAACGGTTCTCCCTTTGCCATAGAGCTAGCAAAGTTACCGCGGCGATCCTCAGCTTCTACCTCGTTCTAGCTACTTCCGGTTTTAGTTCCAGCAGCTTCCGGTAAGTTGTAGCTGCCTCTGAGCGAACTCCTGAGTGCGACATCATCTCTCCACTCCTTGAGAAGGAACCTCGGGCAGCGACAGAGAGAGCCTCCGGAGAGTCGCGAACCTGTGATGGTGCGTCAACTGCGGCTTCGCGAACGCTGGCCACTCGTGAGAGGAGAGAAGCATCAAAGTTTCGCTGCCATGCGAGGCGATTTCATCGCTCCGCTGAGTCGCCAAGCGACTGAGTGCAAGAAATCTTGCGCACGCGGCGGCGAAGAATGTAATTACTTCGCACCCGCGCGGAACTGTGCACCTACAAGCTGCGGCAAAAGATACCGTGGCCAGAGATTCATTCGCAGGCAACGGCCATCTTGCAGGCCAAGAGGAGCACGTGCCAGATGAGCTCTCGTACAGGGGAGGGGATTAGTGCACGTCCGACGCGCCGATGCGAGGGCGAGTGGTGTTTGAAGCAAAGGACCGCAGGCAGTCGGCGGATGCGCCTGCGAGTTCACTAGCTGCAATACAAATGGCCGCCAGGCTTTGGCGTGCGCGGTGGCGCCGCTCACGGACAGACGGAGCAGGAGCGCGCGCCCTTCGCGCGACGCTTCGCTTGACACTGAGTGCGGCATCAAAAGCAAAGCGTCACCGAGTGCTCGGCGGCGGCAAAAGACGCTGTCGCTGGCGGCAGGCTCATTTCGTTTCTGGGTTCGCGAGAGCTCGCGAGAGGGACGTCTCGTCCCGCCCTCGATCATTGCGACACAGGAAGCGAAGTTCTCTCGAGCTGCGGCCTCCTCCTCTCTGGTCTGGCTGGCTAAGCCTCATTGTGCAGAGCGAGCAACGTCTTCCACGCGTGCTCTAATCAAAACAAAGCGAAATGCGCCCGGCATTCATGAAGCCTTATATGGCCGGCGTCGTCCAATCCCCTCGAGTCGGCCGCCTCAGAAGCCACCGCGCATCGCCCTCGGCGGCAGCGGCGGCAGCGGCGGCAGCGGCGGCAGCGGCGGCAGCGGCGGCAGCGGCGGCAGCGGCGGCGGCGGCGGCGGCGGCGGCGGCGGCGGCGGCGGGCGGCAGCGGCGGCAGCGGCGGCAGCGGCGGCAGCGCGCAGCGGCGACGGCGGCAGCGGCGGCGGCGGCGGCGGCGGCGGCGGCAGCGGCGGCGGCGGCGGCGGCGGCGGCGGCGGCGGCGGCAGCGGCGGCAGCGGCGGCGGCGGCGGCGGCAGCGGCGGCGGCGGCGGCGGCGGCAGCGGCGGCAGTGGCGGCAGTGGCGGCAGTGGCGGCAGTGGCGGCGGAGGCAGCCTGGGGATCGGCTGCCCTCGGGCAAGCCGCCGGCTAAATGAGGCCGTGAGCTGCGGCGGGAGACGTGCGGGCAGGCGTGCCGCTCGATAAATCTTTCAAGCGAACACACGCACGTCCCCAACCAGGCTCATCCATCAGGCACAGCCCCGGGCGTTTCGGAGCCGCCTCTCATTTAGCGGCTTACGCGTAGCGCCGAGGCGCCGCCCCGTCGTCGACCCGGCGGCGGCGGCGGCTGCTGCTGCCTCTGTTTGCGGTGGGAGCACTTGCCGGCCGCATTGGAAAGACCGCACCGACGTCGGCTTCTTTGGCTCGCGCACCTGTTTTTTTATGCGGATCCAATGCCGATCAAAAATTTTGCGATGCTGGCTGGAGCGCCCGAGATGGAGCCGGCAACGACAGCCACGCCGGTCGTGGCCTAATGGCACCGAATGCGACGAGCGGCAAATGAGAGAGAGAGAGAGAGAGAGAGAGAGAGAGAGGGGAGAGGGGGGGAGAGAGAGAGAGAGAGAGAGAGAGAGAGAGAGTAGTTTAGCCGATTGAGACCTTGCGGACTCATTATTCGGCTCATGCATCACCGGCGCAGGCTAAATCCCTGAGCAGGTAGGTGCTATCCGTTTAAGCAGTGACTGTTGCCGTCGCCGTGGCTGAGCCCGAGTCTGACCCGACATTGGGCAGAGGTCGCTTAGCCACTGCCACCCGTTTCTTGAAACGAGCTCTCGCTGTCCGGCAGGCTCCCCGGAAGCCTGGGCGGTAGCTCTCTCTCTCTCTCTCTCTCTCTCTCTCGCTCTCTCTCTCTCTCTCTCGCTCTCTCTCTCTCGCTCGCTCGCTCTCGCTCTCGCTCTCTCTCTCTCTCTCTCACTCTCTCTCTCTCTCTCAGCCACGAGCTCTGCTGTCGCAGGCCCCACGCCGCCGCCGCCGCCGACCTCCCGTCGCTCTTGCTGCGGGCTTAACACTCCTGTCAATTTTGGTCTAGGCGACTGTTGCGTAATTTTGCAGCGTGATAATAGGTAGGTACCGCTTCGTCTCGACCCGACTCACGCCTCCAAATGTTCCGTATGCCCGTACCGACAGGGACGCTCTACTCGACCAACCTCGTCAGCGCCGCGCCGCGCCGCGCCGCTGCCGATTGAATCTGACCAGGCGCGTGACAGCTGCTAGACGCACACTCGCCTTTGCTCCAAGCCCGAGAACGGAGCCCGGCCTGCCGGCGACGCTGCTCTTTTGGAACGGAGACGCTGAAACAGTGTCGTGGTCCGTCTACGCAAGACCGCGACACCGTTGCATGCTGCCACTAACCATACCTGCATGCTGACCCTGCACACATCACCCCTAACCATGTTAATCACGTTGTTTATCAAGCGTGATACCACTCACAATTCGGTCGTGTTCCTTTGCAGCAAACTTTAAGCGCCTAGAAAGGGAATGAGTTCTCTGAGGGCGCTTTATTAAGTGTATTATTATTACTATTATTATTAGTATTGTCACGAAGAAGCTATTGTCATGTCCAATAAACTCCGAAGCAGACTCGCACGCAGTGTGCGGGGCTCGTTGTATGTACACGGCGGCGACCGGCAACCGCTGCATCGCTGAGTTGAGTCGTCTTATAGCTAGCAGCGGCCGCCATTGAGTCTGCCAGCAGCTCGGACGTCCGCTCTCTGCAGACGCGTAGAGCGGCGCGACGCGGTCGTTCAGTCGAAACTAGAACTTTCTTTAACGTCTCGAGCGTGTCGCCTAAGCTGCGAGTGCGCGTAAAGTCATCTCCTCGGGCGTCCGGCGGCGAGTAGCAGGCAGCCTCCTCCTCCGAGGCTAAAGAGCCCTAAAGCGACTGTCCAATCAAGCGCGAGATAACGCACGCCGTCGAGAGCGAAAGCGAGAGACGCGCTTTCAGATGAAGGCTCAAACAATCGGAGGGTCACATTTCCTTTTTTTCGTACATGCCCATGAGTGCGTGCGCGCACGCGGCACTTCCTGGCGGCAGAGCGGAGACGCCGAACAACGCCGCGCGAGCGACCGCTCTCTAGAGCATGCATTGTCGCTGCAACTGGCGGTTCATGGGAGCCAACGCCTCGCATCGAGTGGCAGCCGAGCGGCGATCGCAAGCGGAGGCCTCGAGCTTGCTCCAACGTCGTTGTGCAGCAGCAGCGAGCGCTTGAGATGCGCAGAAGCTCGGCCGCCGCCGCCGGGCGCTTCGCTTGCTAAGGCTTCGCACGCTAACGCTGCCCACACGCAGTCGGTCGCTCCCTCCGAGTGTCGTCGCACCAGCGATGTGGCGTACGATCAGCCCGTTGCATTTGGACTTTCGCGTGCGCTTCTCGATTTACCGTTTCAAGTTGCGTTTTTCTCGCCGTATGGCTGATCGGCGATGAAAGAAAAAATCAAGTATCCACGGATCTAATGGCGCCGCGCTGTCGCGGGCGCGCCGACGCACAAAGGCAGATATGTCGCACCTTCGCTCCCTGCGAGCAACGACACACAGCTCGCCGCCCTGCGACTCGAACTCCGGCCCTGGGTGAGAACTAACGACTGTGCAAAAAGTGAACGACCGCTGGGCGAAGGCGGGCATGACGACCCTCATCCGACAAGAAAGCAGGCAAGCAGGGTCAATGAACTTCTACCGGTGTAGAAGCGTCATCGAACTCGAAACTGATGGCTCGCCTCATGGCCTTAACGCGGAGCGTTCAATCCGACCGTCGCAATTCGATCCGCTTGCCCGAGACACGGAGCAGTGCCAGACACGGACCAGTGCGTACGAACGCGTGCCTCGGGCCCACCGCTTGGCCGCGGCTCGAGCTTGAAGTGCAAGGCGCCCTTGACCCTTGATCTTCGATTCGGTCGTCGCTGCACCGGGCGCTGCTGCGGCCGCCAGACACCCAGCTGAGACGGCGAAAAGCGACGATTAATGCGAGCTCAACTTCCGCTCGCACTCGTCAGAGGCGCCACGTGGGGGCCTCTGCCACGGGCGAAGAGAATACGGGCTCGCTGACGCGTCTTCCGGTCCGTCCTCCGCTCTAGTGAATCGACGGCCATGAAAGTGGCAAAAGCTCTCTCTTTTCCGTCTCCCTCTCTGTCTCTGACTCTGTCTCTGTCTCTGTCTCTGACTCTGTCTCTGTCTCTCTGTCTCTCTGTCTCTGTCTCTCCGTCTCTCCGTCTCTCCGTCTCTCCGTCTCTCTCTGTCTCTCTGTCTCTGACTCTGTCTCTGACTCTGTCTCTGTCTCTGTCTCTGTCTCTGTCTCTGACTCTGTCTCTGTCTCTGTCTGTCTTTCTGTCTCTCTGTCTCTCTGTCTCTCCGTCTCTCCGTCTCTGACTCTGTCTCTGTCTCTGACTCTGTCTCTGTCTCTCTCTGTCTCTCTGTCTCTCTGTCTTTCTCTGTCTCTCTGTCTCTCTGTCTCTCTGTCTCTCTGTCTCTCCGTCTCTCCGTCTCTCCGTCTCTCCGTCTCTCAGTCTCTCCGTCTCTCCGTCTCTCCGTCTCTCCGTCTCTCCGTCTCTCCGTCTCTCCTTCTCTCCGTCTCTCCGTCTCTCCGTCTCTCTCTGTCTCTCTGTCTCTGACTCTGTCTCTGACTCTGTCTCTGTCTCTGTCTCTGTCTCTGACTCTGTCTCTGTCTGTCTCTCTGTCTCTCTGTCTCTCTGTCTCTCCGTCTCTCCGTCTCTCCGTCTCTCCGTCTCTCAGTCTCTCTGTCTCTCCGTCTCTCCGTCTCTCCGTCTCTCCGTCTCTCCGTCTCTCTCTGTCTCTCTGTCTCTCTGTCTCTGTCTCTCTCTCTCTCTGTCTCTGACTCTGTCTCTGTCTCTGTCTCTGTCTCTGTCTCTGTCTCTGTCTCTCTCTGTCTGTCTCTCTGTCTCTCTCTCTCTCTCTCTCTCTGTCTCTCTCTCTCTCTCTGTCTCTCTGTCTCTCCGTCTCTCCGTCTCTCCGTCTCTCCGTCTCTGTCTCTCCCTCTCTGTCTCTCTCTCTCTCTCTCTCTCTCCGTCTCTCCGTCTCTCTCTGTCTCTCTGTCTCTGACGCTGTCTCTGACTCTGTCTCTGTCTCTGTCTCTGACTCTGTCTCTGTCTCTCTGTCTCTCTGTCTCTCCGTCTCTCCGTCTCTGACTCTGTCTCTGTCTCTGACTCTGTCTCTGTCTCTCTCTCTTTCTCTCTGTCTCTCTGTCTCTCTCTGTCTCTCTGCCTCTCTGTCTCTCTGTCTCTTCGTCTCTCCGTCTCTCCGTCTCTCCGTCTCTCCGTCTCTCCGTCTCTCCGTCTCTCCGTCTCTCCGTCTCTCCGTCTCTCCGTCTCTCTGTCTCTCTCTCTCTGTCTGACTCTGTCTCTGTCTCTGTCTCTGACTCTGTCTCTGTCTCTCTGTCTCTCTGTCTCTCCGTCTCTCCGTCTCTGACTCTGTCTCTGTCTCTGACTCTGTCTCTGTCTCTGTCTCTGTCTCTGACTCTGTCTCTCTGTCTCTCTGTCTCTCTGTCTCTCTGTCTCTCTGTCTCTCTGTCTCTCCGTCTCTCCGTCTCTCCGTCTCTCCGTCTCTTCGTCTCTCCGTCTCTCCGTCTCTCCGTCTCTCCGTCTCTCCGTCTCTCCGTCTCTCCGTCTCTCCGTCTCTCCGTCTCTCCGTCTCTCCGTCTCTCTGTCTCTCCGTCTCTCCGTCTCTCCGTCTCTCTCTGTCTCTCTGTCTCTCTCTGTCTCTCTGTCTCTCTGTCTCCGTCTGTCTGTCTCTCTCCGTCTCTGTCTCTCTCTCTCCCTCTGTCTCTCTGTCTCTGGCACGCACAAGCGATCGCGGCTCCTCGCGGCTGGCGGCCCTGGTCGTACGGCTCTGAGAGTTCGCTCGATGCGCTCGAGCGCTTTGTAGCACGGGCGGCCTGCACGGGCGAAACGGTGCACGGGGGAACTTACGTACGTGGGCACAAATGCGAGCACGTGAGACAAGCAATGCCTTTTGCAAAGTCGCAGGCGACGTAACAGAAAAAAGCAGGCCGTAGATCGGCGAACGGGTGTGTGCACTGGCTAATTGGCTGGCGGAGCAATCCGGCGGCATACTGAGACAGCGGATGGATTTGGCGAAACGGAAAGACTAGCCGTTCGCCAGTCAAAGATGCAGGGAAAAACTCTGGATTCGGCTTCAAGCGTCGCCACCCACAGTCACAGGCAAGGAAAGTGCCTACCCGGTTAACTGCAGCTACAAAGCCTACTCTCTGAACTACATTAAAAACCTCCATCTAAAACGAAATGGTATGACCTCGAGCACATTAATCACTGACGATGTGTTTTGCCAGCCGCTAGCCGTCATCTTATACGAGCGTGCCATTGATGGTCGATCGACTGCTGATAGTCGATCAGTTCTAATTGATTATGTAGACTGTGTTCAGCAATGGTGTGCAGATTGGTCTTAGCAAGATGATGCCTTCTACGATTGTCAGCTGCCCTCGACGTTGATTGGCCCTCTCAGATCCACCCTAAGATTCAATCCTGCCGCTCTTTCAGATCGCCAGGCTGCAGCCGTTGAGCGAGCGCCCGCTCGCACCACGCTGGCCAACTTATTGGCGCTGCCATCAGCACCGAAGCCTGCACCACCGAGGCAGGTGCGTGCATCATTAGCCCACTTTAAAAACCAACGTAGCTATCCAGCGGGCCGCGCTCTTCGGTCCGTGTTCCCGGTGAGAGAGGGGGCTGCTCGCGTTGCCTGGGATAGCAGATGGAGATGCCGTCAGTAACGCTTAGCTGAGCATCCCCTCGCCTGTCAGTACGCCATCAGTATGGCTGCAAGGCTAGTCTCCAAGTCCTAGAGGTTTGAGCGCGTGACTCCTTTGCTAAAAGAGCTAGGATTGATGCCGAACGGATACAGGGCAAAGTTCTTACGCTGACCCACAAGGCCCGCCACGGCTTGGCTCCTTCGTACCTAGCTGAACTGCTGCATCAGTTTCAGCCTGTTCGCGCCCTCAGGTCCTGTGTGGACAATAAATTAGCTGTTACATTGCTCCGCTTAGAGACCGTTGGCGACAGAACCGTTAGCTCTGCAGGTCCTAGACTGTGGAACTCGCTTCCACAATTCTTACGCAACGACAACTACTCTCCTGCTGCCGACTATGGCTCATCCTTTTCAGCGGTACTGAGCTGCTACTTCCATGCTACTCACTACGTCAACTACTCTCCTGACTCTGCTATGCTTCCCACTTTCTCTTTGTTGCTTGAGACAAAGTCTGTTGGCTACCGAATGCGTACCGAAAGCCACTTAGGCTGTGAGAGCGCTATACAAAACTCTCCTGCGTAACACCCACATGGTCTTTATGGCTTTGTGGAGTTACAGACGGCGATACATTTCATTGCATTACGCCAACGGCTCCACCGACGGCCTGCAGTCTGCCCAGGTATCGACGGCCTATAGTAACCCCTATATATAAATATGTGTGTGTGTGTGTGTGTGTGTGTGTGTGTGTGTGTGCGTGCGTGTGTGTGCGCGAGCGCAAACGCGGGCGCGTATACATGAGCCGATATGGTCGGCTAATGAAAAGTCACTTTGGAACAGGACACCGAGATGCCAGCTGCTCGTACGCCCCGACTACTCTACGAGCCATCTGTCTGCTGCCAGCTGGAGGTTGACAAATGTGAATGATGGGTGCCTAATCACCGACACGTTTGCGTCGGATCGGCTTCTCGGTGACTTCCGGACTCTGCAGTGAACGCATTGGGTACTGTCAAATCCGTGAGAGACATCCGACGAGTTTTGTGCATTCTGGTGACTACAAAATAGATCCGGAGGCAAGACAAATGAGAATAAGATTACTGTTTGTTCATTCGCGAGCACTCAATTCTTTTGAAACTTTGTACATTATGGGCAAGAGGACGGTAATAGGTTTCAAATCTAGGTTGCAAGGCTGCAGAGGTGTCGCTCCAGCTTTATTTATCCGCTATAGGCGACTGCGAGTCATTGAGTCCTCGTTGTGTATCTCAACATTTTTTTCGGCACGGTTATATCCGAACACTGGGCATCAGTGTTGGCTCACAGCCATGCTCGCTAACTGCTGCATTGCAAGTCTCCCTTGCCCTTAAAGAGATCCAAGTCACGTTGGTCTGACTCTTCCAAAATTATTTATAATCGAGCACCCCTCTTTGCCTTGAAGTACCCACGTATCCCAACAGTAGAGTGAGAATGAGGGCCTCGCAGAGTATTGCACTGACTGCCGTTAAAAGAAAAGTTGTTGTGACGCAGCCCGATCAGCTTGGAGCAACCTTGCAGATGTAATGCAGAAGCATCAGCTCGGAGCAGCCGTGCATATGCAATGCAGTACCCTCAGCTCGGTGCAGCCATACATATGCAATGCAGTACCCTCAGCTCGGTGCAGCCATACATATGGAATGAAGCAGCATCAGCTCGGAGCAGCCATGCATATGGAATGCAGTGTCATCAGCTTGGTGCAGCCGTGCAGATGTAATGCAGTGCCATCAGCTCGGTGCAGCCGTGCAGATGTAATTCATTCGATTTCCTTTTCGCGAAATTCACCATTCTTGAGTTGGAAAGCCTGCAGCTTCGTTTCACACTGGTCAACCACTATCAAAATGCTTACGCAGCAAAAGTCTCCTGTTAAGGAGGTAATTAGAAGGCGCGTAGCTTTCCGAGACCTGCACCGGCAGTTGCCGAAAGCAGACTGGGAGCCTACAGACTGCTGCCTGGAAGCTCAGCAACGCGACTCGCGTGCGTAGACAGAGGCGCCAACCTAAGTATAGAAGTCTAATAGTTAGCCTCGATGGACGTCACCTGCTTCTCGCTCTGATAATCTCAATCGTGGAAAGCTAGAGGTTTTGATAAATATGATTGATGGGCCAGATGAAAGCCCTAGCGCTTGCGGCAACCGGAACTAGAACTCGAGCAGCCATATGCCCGAAAGTTCCGAGTCGCACGGCCCTGAAAGAAGCGACAGCGGCTACATAGGCTGTGCCCGAAATCGTCGTAGCGGTAGCGAGCGACCTGCAGGACGAGCGTCAGTCTTAGCTGCACCTCTATTTGGTTAGGTCCGGCATCGTCAGTCCGGAATGAATGTACCACCTGGCGATCAGTTACGTAGGGCAGAGCACGCCTCCATTCATACGCATTGCAAACTTGCATGTGGACATAAGTACGGCCGCGTGCAGGTGCCGAATATTTGGATGCTCGACCTCGACCTCGCCACGAAGTGGCGCTGACTCGGCCTACTTACTCGGCCTACTACAGCCACGCGGATGATACGAGGAACAACCCGCAGCAGAAACTTCTCCTGCACCTTAGATGGGTGCGAACGTGTCGAAGATATCGTGGACATCAAAGGCTCCCGTTAGCTAAACCTGGGCAAATGATGCCGTCCCTAATGATACCGTCTCTAATGGGCATGGCACTTCCTCAGACGGCAGAATATGCGAATGGCTCGCTCGAGATAATCGGTGCAATTTTCATGTCTTTCCTAAGAAGCGGTCAAGAGATTCCGTCCAAATACTTGGCCTGCACCGTAACGCTAAATGGCGGCATGGCATTTCTAAAGCAGACGTCGCACGACAGCTCTCTGCAGTACGTGATTGCCTTAGTCAACCCGGATGAGGAGAGACGGCAGTGATAACACAGAAAGAGAGGCACTGGATTGTGCATATTGAAAGACAAATTCATGCGAGATTACCAATCTTAATGTCAAGCAAGTCCTTGCTTCAATGGACTCGACTACAGCTGGCTGAGCTAGTTAAGAATGTCTATACAGACCTGAACCAAGCTGCAGGCTTAGCTGGCTACGCCAGCCGGTCACTCGTATCCTGAGCCAGAGCTCACCGGGTCCATGCCGTGCTGTTGACAGGATATTGTCTGCCGCTCGCTCGCTCGGGTGAGAACTCCTACTTTAGATTGTATCCTACGAAGAGATACTGTGTGAATTGAGTGTCCTGGCGCCAGCATGTAGACTACGTGTGCACTTGCAATCTTTCCAAGCCTTTTTTCTAAACTCTCTTAAGGATCAACCTCTTCCTCCGGAGACGGAGGCAATGGTGTGAAGTTCAGTGCTACTCCAGACCAGCCTCAATGAATTGCATTGCCACTACGGCTACTGTGCACTTTTAACACATTTTTGAGCAATATATTTTATACATTTTATATTTTTAGAAATATATTATATACTTATAATGTATTTCTTATAATAATATATATATATATATCATATATATTTTTTTAATATATATTTCCCAATATATTTTCAGAAGTCGTGAGAGCAAAGAAGGCACGTGGTGCCCAGCACAGAAAACCAGAACTGCGGAGGAGAAGAAGAAAGAAGCGAACGCAAGTTCAGCACGTGGCACGAAGACTGAAGTTCAGCAAAGTTCAAGTTCAGCACGTGGCACGGACGCTCAAGTTCAGCAAAGTTCAAGTTCAAGTTTGCACTTCAGACGTCTTCTTGAAGAAGGCAAAGCTGAAGAACAGTGAAGACACAGAAAACACCACCAGCAAAAATGTTGACAATCGCAGGCGGAATAAGGAAGGACAGTTTGAGGAGGGCGAAAGCGAGCAGAGCGGAGACGGTGACTGGAACGGGGAAGAGGAGACGAAGGAGTGAAAGCAGAAAGCGAGGCCACACCCACCGGAGAAGCAAACATTCTGCATTCGGCGAAGGCTTCTTGGCAAAAAAATCTTCGCTCTGTGAAGACGCAGGAAGTCTCCATTTAGACCATGATGATGCAAGCACTGCCGCAAGAGGAGAAGTTGGGAAATCTCCTGTCATTTCCCAAATGCTGACCCCGAGTGATATTGGCTGCCTGAGGTTTGACCTCGAGCCTCCGCTTTTTTTCACTACTCTGCAACTTGTAATTGAACTAGTACTAAGAGGATCAAGCCTGTGTCAGAAAAAATGTCCAATCGCTGCAAGAGGTGGTCAATCCACAAGCACGCCCCCATGCTCAAGAGGCAACTTGCTAATGGGCGTGAAGTTTCCAGACCTGCCTGGTCTACTCTCTCTCTCTCTCTCTCTCTCTCTCTCTCTCTCTCTCTCTCTCTCTCTCTCTCTCTCTCTCAACAGTCGGCATATTGCTTCTCCTGCTAGCTCTTCCCTATGTCAACCCAAAGTTCCCGATCGTCACTAGAATTGGCATGACGGTTAAGCCAGCGGAGGAATCCTGATGAAAAAGCGAATTTCCCATGAAAATAGCCCCTTCCGCCGTCAGGCTTTCACCGCGTGGACTGGAGCAGAGAGAGGAGACTTCTCAAAGGAAGAAGAGTAGAAGCTGCCGTTCAGGCACACGTTTTATCGGATAAAAAAAGATTTCAATAAGTCTTAAAGAAAGTTCTTAGCTGCCTCTAGTTTTCAGTTCTTCAAAACCTGGCATTTCATGGTCACCAAGAGAGTCCTGGCCTGGCAGGGTGAGAGAAACATTGGAAACTTCTCGGTGTTTCCTCAGCTTCTTGCTCGGCGCGATCCTCAGATTCTGCAACACTCGGCGCGATCCTCAGATCCTGCAACACTCGGCGCGATCCTCAGATTCTGCAACACTCGGCGCGATCCTCAGATCCTGCAACACTCGGCGCGATCCTCAGATCCTGCAACACTCGGCGCGATCCTCAGATTCTGCAACACTCGGCGCGATCCTCAGATCCTGCAACACTCGGCACGATCCTCAGATCCTGCAACACTCGGCGCGATCCTCAGATTCTGCAACACTCGGCGCGATCCTCAGATCCTGCAACACTCGGCGCGATCCTCAGATCCTGCAACACTCGGCGCGATCCTCAGATCCTGCAACACTCGGCGCGATCCTCAGATTCTGCAACACTCGGCACGATCCTCAGATTCTGCAACACTCGGCGCGATCCTCAGATCCTGCAGCACTCGGCGCGATCCTCAGATCCTGCAACACTCGGCGCGATCCTCAGATTCTGCAAACACTCGGCGCGATCCTCAGATTCTGCAACACTCGGCGCGATCCTCAGATCCTGCAACACTCGGCGCGATCCTCAGATCCTGCAACACTCGGCGCGATCCTCAGATCCTGCAACACTCGGCGCGCGATCCTCATCCTCAGATTCTGCAACACTCGCACACTCGGCGCGATCCTCAGATTCTGCAACACTCGGCGCGATCCTCAGATCCTGCAACACTCGGCGCGATCCTCAGATTCTGCAACACTCGGCGCGATCCTCAGATCCTGCAACACTCGGCGCGATCCTCAGATCCTGCAACACTCGGCGCGATCCTCAGATTCTGCAACACTCGGCGCGATCCTCAGATCCTGCAACACTCGGCGCGATCCTCAGATCCTGCAACACTCGGCACGATCCTCAGATCCTGCGCAAGATCTGCACACTCGGCGCGATCCTCAGATTCTGCAACACTCGGCGCGATCCTCAGATCCTGCAACACTCGGCGCGCGATCCTCAGATCCTGCAACACTCGGCGCGATCCTCAGATCCTGCAACACTCGGCGCGATCCTCAGATCCTGCAACACTCGGCGCGATCCTCAGATTCTGCAACACTCGGCGCGATCCTCAGATCCTGCAACACTCGGCACGATCCTCAGATTCTGCAACACTCGGCGCGATCCTCAGATTCTGCAACACTCGGCGCGATCCTCAGATTCTGCAACACTCGGCGCGATCCTCAGATCCTGCAACACTCGGCGCGATCCTCAGATCCTGCAACACTCGGCACGATCCTCAGATTCTGCAACACTCGGCGCGATCCTCAGATCCTCTCCTGCAACACTCGCGCGCGATCCTCAGATCCTGCAACACTCGGCGCGATCCTCAGATCCTGCAACACTCGGCGCGATCCTCAGATCCTGCAACACTCGGCACGATCCTCAGATTCTGCAACACTCGGCGCGATCCTCAGATCCTGCAACACTCGGCGCGATCCTCAGATCCTGCAACACTCGGCGCGATCCTCAGATCCTGCAACACTCGGCACGATCCTCAGATCCTGCAACACTCGGCGCGATCCTCAGATTCTGCAACACTCGGCGCGATCCTCGGCAGATCCTGCAACACTCGGCACGATCCTCAGATCCTGCAACACTCGGCGCGATCCTCAGATTCTGCAACACTCGGCGCGATCCTCAGATCCTGCAACACACTCGGCGCGATCCTCAGATCCTGCAACACTCGGCGCGATCCTCAGATCCTGCAACACTCGGCGCGATCCTCAGATTCTGCAACACTCGGCACGATCCTCAGATTCTGCAACACTCGGCGCGATCCTCAGATCCTGCAACACTCGGCGCGATCCTCAGATTCTGCAACACTCGGCGCGATCCTCAGATCCTGCAACACTCGGCACGATCCTCAGATTCTGCAACACTCGGCGCGATCCTCAGATTCTGCAACACTCGGCGCGATCCTCAGATTCTGCAACACTCGGCGCGATCCTCAGATCCTGCAACACTCGGCGCGATCCTCAGATCCTGCAACACTCGGCACGATCCTCAGATTCTGCAACACTCGGCGCGATCCTCAGATCCTGCAACACTCGGCGCGATCCTCAGATTCTGCAACACTCGGCGCGATCCTCAGATCCTGCAACACTCGGCGCGATCCTCAGATTCTGCAACACTCGGCGCGATCCTCAGATCCTGCAACACTCGGCACGATCCTCAGATCCTGCAACACTCGGCGCGATCCTCAGATCCTGCAACACTCGGCGCGATCCTCAGATTCTGCAACACTCGGCGCGATCCTCAGATTCTGCAACACTCGGCGCGATCCTCAGATCCTGCAACACTCGGCACGATCCTCACACTCCTGCAATCCTGCACTCGGCACGATCCTCAGATTCTGCAACACTCGGCGCGATCCTCAGATCCTGCAACACTCGGCGCGATCCTCAGATCCTGCAACACTCGGCGCGATCCTCAGATCCTGCAACACTCGGCGCGATCCTCAGATCCT
>WPIO01000620.1:0-17892 GCA_009760855.2 Cristatella mucedo | reverse complement strand
GGTTTTGTTGAATAAGTCCTGTTGAATCAACTCGAAATCTAGGTGTCATATTCCAAAGCGACCTCTCGTTAGACGACCATATCAGCTCCACAGTCAAATCTGCCTATTTTCAGCTTCATAACATTGCTAAAATTCGGGCTTGTTTAGAAAAGGATACCAAGTCCAAGTTGGTCCATGAATTCGTGACATCCCGTCTCGACTTCTGCAACTCACTGCTTAGTAGCCTACCAGCATGTGGGATCAGGCGATTGCAGCTGGTGCAAAACTCTGAAGCTAAGCTTGTCTGTCGTGAGCGTCGCAGTTGCCACATTTTACTGCACTTCTCGCCGACCTGCACTGGCTAACAGTCAAGAAACGAATTGACTTTACGGTTTTGTCGCTCACTTTTAGGTCACTTCATTCTTTGGCTCCAGCCTATCTCTCAGATATACTCCCCCATCAGGCCAAGCATCGTACCACCCGCTTTTTGGAATCCAACAGTCTACAAATACCTCGTACAAACCTTAAATCCTTTGGAGACCGTGCATTTAGTTCGCATGCTCCCAAAGCCTCGAACTCCCTCCAGACCTGCGTCAGAACATCCCCTGACCTGACCACATTTAAAAAGAACTTAAAAACATACCTATTTAGGACAGCATTTAGTGGGTCCCTGTGATTCGTCCTTGATGTGCTTATGCATGCTGACACTGTGCATGCTGCCACTAACCACATTTGCATGCTGACCCTGTGCATGTCAGTCCTAACCATGTTATTAATTTTATTTGTCTGTCAAGCATGATATTATTCACCATTCAATTGCATTTCCCTTTGCAGCAAATGTAAAGTACCTAGAGAGAGATTGAGTTCTCTGAGGGTTCTTTATCAAGTGCATTATTATTATTGCACAAACATAGCAGTACTCACTTTCTGCTACAGTTATTTGACCGGTATTTACAGATCCTACCCTAAAAGATTGGCCTAGAATTTCAGCTTCCTATCCATGAAATCATTTCAGCTTCCTATCCATCTTTAATTTTAGAGTGCACTCTGCCATTTACTTTGAGCTATGAAAAAATTGTTCTGTCTGACTCCCAATCAGTCGCCTTAGGTCTGAGAAACACAACCAACACCAATTTTCGGCACGTACACAGTAACGTACATTCTCATTATCAGAAAAGATACTGCTGACTGAAACGGAATAGGTTCAACGTTGCAGAGTAAACACAGTACACCAGAAAACGTACCATCTTTTTTCTGTTGCCGAGCTTGACACTTGTAGAATGTAATTCCAAAGAAGAGAAGCAGCAGAGTACCAGCGACGATTACACCGATAATCCAGTAAGGAAACTGTGCTGCAGCAATGATCTCTAATGTTTGAGGTACTACAAAACAAGTTAACAATATTACCAGCCATTCTACCGAAGTAAATACACAAAAATCATTAAACACACATATCAGTACTCACCTTCTGTGACAGTTATTTGACCGGTGTTTCCAGATCCTACCCTAAAGGATTGGCCTAGAATTTGGTACAACACTGAGCAGTTGACACTCCCCAAGATCTTCCGGGAGCTCTCCGGATTATACCGAATAGTCAAGGCTGACTGCTTCTGGGATGTTTGCGTGACGACAGAAGATTGTTGCAAGCCCAAATCTGGTGCCTGCGTGTTCTCATCGATGTCACCTGAGTATGCTTGCATTTTCCACACCACTTTCTCCCCTGAGATACTAGAATCCAAGGTGTAATTACATAAAAATCTGATTGCCGTGGTATTGCTGTTAACCGGAAAGTAATCAGGTTTGCCTTGAACCGGGTTGTCAAGAATGGCAGCAATACTGACAGATGTCGGATCTGGAGGTAAAAGAAAACCAAATGTACATGATCAGGTTAAAAACTAAACAGAAGCATATAAGTGCAGAAGAAAACAAGCGATAACCACATACCCGTGACTAGTAGCCGGACACCTTTCTTGCGGGTCGCCAAAGTGTTAGAAGCAGCACATGTGATGACGCTAATGTCTGATTTGTCAACATTAGATATTGTTAGGGCTAAAAAATACATTTAAGAAGAAACCTTCGGTATCAACCCTTGAGAATGCAGCAGGCCGGCATTCATATGGGCATTCGACCACGGCTCACATATATTGAAGGAACAAACATTCCGAATACGTGAAGATTAAGGAAAGCTTACTAGAGAGTATATTATAAGAAACATGATCACGGCAAAGAATTTACCCCTCCCAGAACAGCTTAAGTCATCATGACGAAAGCAGCGACGCACAACAATGCTACGAAGGTTCAAATGAGACATGTATCTCTTTGACTTCATTTATAAAAACAACTAAGACACAGCTGTTCTATAGCAGCTATCTAGACTTCATGCTACCCTGGGAGAAATGGGAGAAACACAGGCTCAGACCAGCACACCACTGCAAAGGCTTCACTTTAAATGTCTGTTCCCATGTTGAAATTCTTAAAGACCAAGATACGAGAGTGGAGCTGACTCGTGCAGAAGTGCTAACCGGGCTATATACCAAATCTATTCAAAACAGTACTAATGTCTAATTTCCACAAATAAACTAATTTATTTTGCTATTACTAGGTCGAAGACATGGCTACCAAAGACAGCTTAATGCCTAAAGCAAGCTAAATGCCAAAAGGAACCTTAATGATCAGATAGACAAAATGAAACGAGGAAAGTAAATGACAATCACTCAGGTCACAGCAAAATACAGCTAAGTGGCCGATGCATTGAATCAGAGTAGGTATGCTAAAAATATACCTCTGCAGCTGTACAAAGGATTTTTCAAAATTCACAAAAGAACTAATGGTATGTTACTGTTATTTGTAGATGTTTCTTCTGGTTTACTTCCGGCTTAGACGTGGTTGCCATGATAATTGTTTCCTGCGATATGGATAACGTCATAACTTCTGGTACCATATATAACATGTTTGTATTTTTGCAAGGTACCCTAAACATACTTAAGTCTGGTAGACACAATTCTCCCAGTATTGTCTTGATATTTACCTTTATATGCTAAATGCTTGATGCACATCTTGATATGCATCAAAGATTAGCAAGGGGTATAATACTTAGTGAAACATGGCCAGCTTTTGTAGTCAATCTAATAGGGTTTTGCATGCAGCTTTAATAAAAAGAGCGTGTAGAGCAAATTCAATTAGAAAGATTAACAGCCTAAAACTATGCTCATGTCTGAACATCAACTTACGCTAAGTCAATGCAGTAAATGCTAAGTTGGCTTTAATACATAAAAGTACAACCAGCTTAATTAAAAAGACGATCTTAGTCTCGAGCACCTGTTATACCTGACTTAGCAGCTGTATTTGGATAAGTGATCTTTCTAAAGAGCGAGTTAGGTAAAACGGGCCATGCAAGTATTGAGCATTTCACACTTTCAAATGGGCATGGAAAGGTACAGCCCCTCCCCATTTAAGATAGTTATATGATCAGACAAACAGGTTACATAAACAGCTCGGGCAAGTGTATGAGATTGTTGATTTTACACATATCGTTCATAGGTTACCCAACTAGTCATTTCGCTGCTACTCAATGCACAATAGAGCTGTTTCACTAATGATCGCCTTATTTAGCAGGATACTAGGCCTCGGTTCAGAATTCTCAGAATTCTCAGAATCAACGTTCTCGCCTCCTGGCATAGAGCGCTCTAACGGGAGTTCGTGTTCGTTGCAGAATTCTTCCGAAAACCGAAGTTCTTGCGAACATCGTATATGGAAACGATACAGCTATGACCTGTTTAAAGTTATTCTGATTGTTATTTGACCGTAGCGCGTAAGAAAAAAAATTAAGTGCCTATGGACATCTAAGCGCTTGTCGCTTCGGGCTGCTGGGTCTCACGCACCGGCAGCTGCCTTAGCTACGCCGGCGGCTAGTAACCTGCTTGTTAGTTATGATCGTCAGCAGCTGTTATCGCTTCGTCATCGCGGATCAAATGCATTCCTAGATATTAATGTTGTTTCTAAGATTCATGAACTATGCGTTAACAAAAGAAAAGCACCCATAGCAGCCGCAGTGGCCGGAACCGCCAGCTAAGACGCCGCTCATTGGGCGGGACCTGGGAGCTGAGTACCCGCTCGTTTGGTATTCCTAGCATTGTCTCGAACCGCTCAGCACGCTCCCCCACATGTGTCACTGTAAATCTCTCTAACTTAGTGGTCGTCAGGCCTGTTGTAACTCCATCGGCCAATCTTAACGCTTGCCTTTGGAATCCTCGCTCAATGTGCAATAAACCTCTAGTAATAAGCGACCTTATTTCTGAAAATGGTATCGACCTGCTCGCCCTAACTGAAACTTGGCTGAAATTTATAAACTGCCCGACAATTAAAGACGCAACTCCATCTGGTTTCTCGTTCTTTCACACCCCTAGATCAATCAAAACTGGAGGTGGAGTTGCTGTTATCATGCTCTCGAAATTCAAACTTAGAGCCATTTGCGGTACCCTCGAAGCAGTCTTTTGAATCAATTGTCTTGGTCTCACCCAAAAACAAACTACCGATAGTGGCAGTAGTCTACCGCCCACCAGGTACCAAATCCTCCTTTATCTCAGATTTCTCCGATCTCATTTCGATTCTGTATGCAAGACATCGATCCTCCCTCGTTATGAGTGATTTCAACGTTCACTTCGATAATTTATCTGACGCTTTCAGCACCGAATTTCGTGCATTAACTGACTCATTGTCTCTTGTGGCTCATGTGCATGGCCCTACCCACATCAAGGGTCACACACTCGGCCAGATTTTCTCAGACAACTGCACTTTGTCATAACCAATTATTACCAAATCCTGCTTATGTGACCACATGCAGATCTCATTCAATCTACAGTGTGCGCCCACATACTCCTCTAAAATAACCTGTGAATCACGAAACCTCAAGACCCTTGACATCGATGCTGTCCGTGCGGGAATATCTGCTTCACCTCTGCTGCTCAGTCCTCCCTCCGATCTGTCATCATTGGTAGATAGCTACAACACGACACTAGCTGACACGCTCGACGAGTTTGCACCTCTGAAAAAGCGCACTGTGCGCCCCCACCCAGATGGCCTATGGTTTACCACAGACATTAAACTAGACAGGTATGCTAAACAAAAGCTTGAAAAAGCATACAAAAGATCCGGACTAACTGTCCATCGACAGGCATATGAAGACTACTGTAGGTCATACCAATCGATGTAATGTAATGTAATGTAATCCTAGCAAAGGCCAAGTCTAGCTTCTAAAGAAGCATTGTTGAATCACAGATGCACAGTCCAAAAATGCTGATGTCGAAGATAAACCATCTCCTCAACCATTTCCAGATTAGCTCCTTACCTGAGGATCGTCGTGATGATCTAGCCGATCGCTTCTCTCGATTCTTTGTGCAGAAGATAGACAAGATCAGGAAATCCATCCCTGCGCTGACAAACTCCCCACTAGAATGCTGTTCCTCGGTTCCTGGCTGCACCGCAATGTCTACATTTAAGCAGGTCACTAGTGATCTAGTCCTAAAGTTCGTATCTCAATCAAAGAATACAAAAGTTCTCTGGACCCTATTCCCACTGTCCTGCTCCTACATTGCATTGATCTGCTGCTGCATAACTAACATCATTAATATGTCATTAGCCTCAGCTCATGTCCCAGCACCTTTCAAACAAGCTGTATTCAGGCCAGTTCTCAAGAAAGCTACACTAGACCGAGAGAACTTAAGCAACTACCGCCCAGTCTCCCTTCTACTACTCCTATCAAAGACACTGGAACGGGTCGTAGCAGACCAGCTGAACTCGTATATCGAAACCTCAAACCTAGTAAGTTCCAGTCTGGCTTTAGAGCTAATCACTCCGCGAGTCAGCATTGCCTAGGGTATACAACGACCTACTTAGGACTGCAGGCATGGTTAGAGTGTCTGCTTGTTTTGCTTGATCTTTCGGCAGCTTTTGATACCATCGATCACAAAGTTCTTCTAGAGCACCTCTCATCTTGCCTGGGCATCACTGGCACTGCTGTGCAGTGGTACAAAAGCTGTCTCAGTGGGAGACTCCAGAGTATTGACGTGAATGGACAAAGATCATCTGAGGTCAATCTGAAATATGGATTACCTCAGGGCTCTGTGTTAGATCCGGTTCTTTTCATGGTTTATACTCTCCCTCCTGCTGACGTGATTGCCAAGCACAATCTAGGCTTTCACTTCCATGTGGATTACACTCAGTTGTACCTTTGCTTTGATCCCTCCCAGCCTTCGAGCACCTCAAATTCTCTCAACTCACTTGCTGCATGCATTGATGACATCCCCACATGGATGGCGGCAAATTTTCTAAAACTAAACGATGATAAAACTAACTTACTAGTTATAGGCAAACGCAGTGGGATTCAGAGATTGGAAAGGCTGACGATCAAAATTGGCTTTGCCAGCTTGTCTCCAGTTGAATCAGCTCGAAATCTAGGTGTCATATTCGAAAGCGACCTCTCGTTAGACGACCATATCAGCTCCACAGTCAAATCTGCCTATTTTCAGCTTCATAACATTGCTAAAATTCGGGCTTGTTTAGATAAGGATACCACGTCTAAGTTGGTCGATGCATTCGTGACATCCCGTCTCGACTTCTGAAACTCACTGCTTATTGGCCTACCGGCATGTGCGATCAGGCGATAGCAGCTAGTGCAAAACTTTGCAGCGAAGCTTTTCTGTCGTGAGCGTCGCAGTTGCCACATTACTCCACTTCTAGCCGACCTGCGCTGGCTACCAGTCAAGCAACGGATTGACTTCAAGGTTTTGTCGCTCAGTTTTAGGTCCCTTCATTCTATGGTCCTGAGCCTATCTCTCAGATACACTACCCCATCAGGCCAAGCATCGTACCACCCGCTTTTCGGAATCCAACAGTCTACAAATACCTCGTACAAACCTTAAATGCTTCGAAGACCATGCATTTAGTTCGTATGATCCCAAAGCCTAGAACTCCCTCCCGACCTGCGTCAGAACATCCCCTGACCTGACCACATTTAACAGGAGCTCAAAACACACCTATTTAGAACAGCATTTAGTGGGTCCCTGTGATTCGTCCTTGATGTGCTTATGCGTGCTGACACTGTGCATGCTGCCACTGACCACATTTGCATGCTGACCCGGTGCATGTCACCCCTAGCCATATTATTCATTATGTTCGTTTTTCAAGTATGATTTTACTTATCATTCAATTGCATTTCACTTTGCAGCAAATTTAAAGCCCCGGGAAAGAGATTACGTTCCCTGAGGGCGCTTTATCAAAGGCATTATTATTATTACAATTATTATTATTGGAATACAATGTTATCACGCAGCTTGCGTTGGATTAAGCTCTAGGGTCGATCAAAGTCAGCAGTCAGATGGAGGCTGCTTTGTTCTAAGCTTCGGGAAATATTTTCAAACAAAGAGCACGGTCATATTTTATCCAACATAATAGTGCTTGAATGTTTGCCAGAGGTGCAAAGCTGAAGCACAGGCCGTTGAGTTTTCAGTTTGAATGCAAAGGATATTAATTCCTAGATAGACCAGACTTGAGCAACAAATACATGTTTGGTTCAGTTTGAAAAAAACACCACTTCGAAGTTGATATTGAGGAAATGTAGACAGTTTCGCTTGAGCTGCACTTCCACTGAAAAATACTTATAGATATAATGACGAAAAAACCTTACAAAAATGGCAATGGCTGTCTCACTGATGGCATGTAGTGGTCCTAATACTTCTCACGAGCGTACCCAAATGACCAACGTTTTGGGCCCGTCAAGCTAGTAAAAGGACCTAGCTAAAACCAAATCATGTGGTAGCTAGATGACAACCTGTGACATATTTGAGCTACATTTCGACACTGAGCGGCTCCCAATGGAAGAACAGCAAGCCATAGGAACTCGCCTTTGAAAAATGCTCACCTACATCTCGTGTTAGGTCTGCCTTGCAATTCGAGAAGGATGGTAGAAATTTTATGATAAATTTCGGCATGCTCACGATAGCAGCAGATTAAAAGACCTGCTCGGTGCAAATGTGGCACTGCGTTAATACTGCTCAGCCTTCAAATAAGGAAGCCAGTGGGTTGCCTTGTGGAATTCAGCCACCGTGCTACGCTAGGAGAAGCCCGTGTTACGACACACCTGTTTTCAGTGCTGATACATCAATGTCAAAGTATTTACTGAAAACGCTAAGAAAAACATCAATAAATTGACCAAACTCAAACATAACAAACTTACTGGAGGAAAAGCCATCGGCACTTAAAGCAGAGACATACTTCGTTAGCGGAACGTCTGCACCATTCTTGCACCACTTGAATGTAGCTGCTGTCAGATGATGCACTCGGCAAGTAAACACGGCAACAGATCCAGTCGTGACAATTGTATCCTGCAGGCCTGATATTTCAGGATAGGGCAGTACTGTCACTGTAATCGTACCGGTTGCACTTTTACCACTTGAACTGACATAAGTGCAGGTCCATGATGATGGAAGATTGACGTCGGCGTTAATTATTTGTATCCTAGCTCCACCATCTTGCCGATTAGCAGCATAGTTGTTCCAATTTACCAAAGCGATTGCACCGCCTTGACTAGAAAGCAGAAAGACAGACAGTTTCAATCATGTTAATGTACACCGTATAAAGGGCCAGTAAAAAATGATAAAAAGTCAGTGAGAGAGATAGTGAAGGACAGTAAGATAAAGAAAGAAAGATACACACGTGCACACAAAAACACACGCACAGATACTAGTCAACTATATTCAATCAAGTCCGAGGGATTGCTTACAGGCCTTAGCTTTGGAAAATAAGTTGCAATCAGAGAGGCATTAGAGGAGTAACTCAATGCTATAGCAGGAAACATGCCTAAGTAGAACAGAGAACCATATTAACCGACTCATACTATCAATTTGAACTGCCACAGTCAGGCACCTAATTGAAAACTCATACGGAGTCGTGAGCGTCGCAGTTGCCACATTTTACTGCACTTCTCGCCGACCTGCACTGGCTAACAGTCAAGAAACGAATTGACTTTACGGTTTTGTCGCTCACTTTTAGGTCACTTCATTCTTTGGCTCCAGCCTATCTCTCAGATATACTCCCCCATCAGGCCAAGCATCGTACCACCCGCTTTTTGGAATCCAACAGTCTACAAATACCTCGTACAAACCTTAAATCCTTTGGAGACCGTGCATTTAGTTCGCATGCTCCCAAAGCCTCGAACTCCCTCCCGACCTGCGTCAGAACATCCCCTGACCTGACCACATTTAAAAAGAACGTACAAACACACCTATTTAGGACAGCATTTAGTGGGTCCCTGTGATTCGTCCTTGATGTGCTTATGCATGCTGACACTGTGCATGCTGCCACTGACCACATTTGCATGCTGACCCTGTGCATGTCAGTCCTAACCATGTTATTAATTTTATTTGTCTGTCAAGCATGATATTATTCACCATTCAATTGCCCTTCCCTTTGCAGCAAATATAAAGCACCTAAAGAGAGGTTGAGTTCTCCGTGGGCACTTTATCAAGTGCATTATTATTATTATTATCATTACGTTACTGTACAATGCGGTATTGATAGAGCAGCAGCATTTTGATATTTCAAGAGCCTAACCTTATACAATGCAATAAGTTTACTCCTCACAAAGCTTGACAACTCTCCAATCTTTGGCATGTCTGCAGACAGGTTCTGCCTTGAAAAACAAATACGTCTAAGTGGGTTTAATTTACTATTATGAATCAAGCACAGCCAACCTAAAAGGTTTTAAGAGGCCTAATGGTTTCGGCTAATTCTAGGCAGTGTTCTAATCTAGTGTCAATATCGCTGCAGTTTTTGATTGCATATACAAATTAGTTATTCGAGACTAATTAGCAGACAAAAACCCATACTCTAGCTCCGCTCAAGTCAGGGCTTAAAAAAGCAGCAAATATTACAAATCTATGCCTCCCAAACACTTTCTGCTTAAGTATGCATGCACATGCGCGAGAAAAAAACCAATAAAACAAAAGTTTATCAATTAATTAGCAAATACCAAATAGAATAACAAACACTCAAGTCAACTGAAAATCTTCGACCTAAATGAATGCTATAATCTGAAGATAAAACAGCCATTTGTTGATGGCCAACTTCGATGGAAAATACATGCTTGACGCCAATTGTGTCAATTTAATAATAATAATAATTCATATGTATAGTACCATCAGCGAACTTAATCTCGTTTTAGGACTTTACAGACACTGGAAAGAATATCACGAGCATTGCAGCTGTCAACTAGTGGACAGTGGCCACACTCTGACTCCGTGCATTACCATATATACGTATATAATTCATTTATTTAGCGCCCTAAGAGAACTAAATCTCCATTCAGGCGTTTCACATAAGCCATAGGGCTCGAGCCCAAGACGTTGGAAGGGGCGAGCACATCAATCACTGGGCCAAACCAGAGGCACTACAAGAGACAAACATCATGCAAAAAAACTATAGTCAAACCAATTTGCAGCAACAGTGCATTCACGGTTGTCTCACTGCTCATACATGGCTGTTTGTAGATTCTCCAGCCATTGTTAGTGCAAGTCCCATACAAGCCTCGACTTTTTATTCTAAAAAACTAAAGCACATAATACACTAAGAACTTTACTATTATATATTTACTATAGCTAGTACTGTTACGGTAGTAGTGTTAGTAGTTTGGCTGTACCAAATTTTTCATCATGCTTCCTTTCGAGCCAAATATTGTAGCAACTAGTATTCGAAAAAGTTATTGGCCCAATAAA
The DNA here is from genome assembly GCA_009760855.2 of Cristatella mucedo. Classification (NCBI taxonomy): domain Eukaryota; kingdom Metazoa; phylum Bryozoa; class Phylactolaemata; family Cristatellidae; genus Cristatella; species Cristatella mucedo. Next base: position 7,144 of record WPIO01000620.1, on the reverse strand, counting down.
TACGTAGAGTAGTCAAGTGTGACACCAGTTTCTTAATGTGAAGCTGGTATAGTCAGTAAATTGCAGTATCTTCTACTAAGTTAATATAAGCTAAAAAGGGTTACTTTGCTATAAAAGGATACGCGATTTACAGGCAGTCCACTGCAATTGCTTCGGAGTTACCAAACTGCCACTCCTACTTACATTTCAAATTTTGATTGTCGGCAGACCTATTCTTTATACTTAATACGAATCTGTAAATTGGTAGAGCTTTAGATATAATGCACGGTGGACGATTTAATTTAACAACTCTGATAGGTCTAACTACACGGAGACTAGCAGCTAGGTCGATGAACTTTCAGCCTCTTTTCAAAATTTGCACATCTCCGTGCTTTCATACCACTCATCCGACTGAAGCCATTATTCAGTCGCAACCTCTGAACTTCTTCACAAGATTGTACGAGTTTGTATCGCCCCAAATTTTTACCTTGAGAGAATTTACAAGGTTTACACATACCACACGGCTACGTTAACAAAGCTAGTAATAAATGCCCGGCTCCTGAGAACCTTTGTGGTCTTTACTGGCAGATTAATCCGAAATCCAGCCACAAGGAATATCGGTATTGCTTCACCTGATTATAGTTTGCTTCAAAGTCTTGCAAATCGGCCATCTTCGAACAAACGCTAAACAAGCCTGCACTGGGTTCTGAGTTGTGAGCTACTCTTATTCGAGTTTGTCAATGGTTTCCAAACAGATTGCAGTTCAGCAGCTTGTAGTACGTATTAAAAGTAACAAATTGTAACATAACTTTCACTCGGGATTCAAGCCACACTGATCAACTGAAAGTGTTTCCACCTTGTAGAAAGCGACATCTTATTCAGCATCGACGTAATGACTACACGGCCCTGCTCTGATAGATCTATCAGATACATCCGACACTTTTGAACATTATATTTTACACGAGCGACTGAGAAAGGCGATAGGCCCGGCAGGCGAGGCACCGATTTAAATCATTCAAAGATCATCTGAGGTGCCTCTCAAATATGGGGTATCCCAGGGCTCCGTACTACGTCCGGTTCTTTTCACGATTTATACTCTCCTTCTAGCTGATGTGATTGCCAAGCACAATCTAGGCTTTCACTTCTATGTGGATGACACTCAGTTGTACCTTTGCTTTGATCCCTCCAAGCCTTCGAGCACCACAAATTCTCACAGCTCACTTGCTGCATGTATTGATGACATCCTCAGTTGGATGGCAGCAAATTTTCTAAAACTAAACGATGATAAAACTAACTTACTAGTTATGGATAAATCCAGTGTGATTCACAAATTGGAAAGGCTGACAATCAAAATTGGCTCTGCCAGCATATTTTCTGTTGAATCAGCTCGAAATCTAGGTGTCATATTCCAAAGCGACCTCTCGTTAGACGACCATATCAGCTCCACAGTCAAATCTGCCTTTTTTCAGCTTCATAACATTGCTAAAATTCGGGCTTGTTTAGATAAGAATCCCGCGTCCAAGTTGATCCATACATTCTTACATCCCGTCTCGACTTCTGCAACTCACTGCTTAGTGGCCTACCAGCTTGTGCGATCAGGCGATTGCAGCTGGTGCAAAACTCTGCAGCTAGGCTGTCTGTCGTGAGCGTGGCGGCTGCCACATTATACCACTTCTGGCTGACCAGCACTGGCAACCAGTCAAGAAACGGATTGAATTTACGGTTTTGTCGCTCACTTTTAGGTCACTTCATTCTTTGGCTCCAGCCTATCTCTCAGATATACTCCCCCATCAGGCATCGTACCATCGTACCATCCGCTTTTCGGAATCCAACAGCCTACAAATACCTCGAACAAACCTCAAATCCTTTGGAGACCGTGCATGTTGTTCGTATGCTCCCAAAATCTGGAACTCTCTCCCGACCTGCGTCGGAACATCCCCTGACCTGACCACATGTAAAAAGAACTTAAAAACACACCCATTTAGTACAACATTTACTGGGTCCCTGGGATTCGTCCTTGATTAGCTTATGCATGCTGACACTGTCCATGCTGCCACTAACCACATTTGCATGCTGACCCTGTGCATGTCACCTATAACCATGTTATTCATTTTATTTTTTTACCAAGCATGATATTACTCACCATTCAATTGCATTTCCCTTTGCAGCAAATGTAAAGCGCCTAGAGAGAGATTGAGTTCTCTGAGGGCGCTTTATCGAGTGCATTATTATTATTATTATTCTTGCCGAATCGTATTTAATGCTTGTTGTGTATGGGTCAAAGCCACTGCTTTTTCTCTTAAATCTGTAGCTACCACATATCACATGCGAACATACTGTAAGAACGAGTTCCAAATAGCAAGTGCCATTCAGCTGGCTGTTATTTGTATCCCTTGATTTAAACCCACGACCGGTGTCGTGAAAAGCCAGCACCTTACCTTCTGGGCTAAAACGCAGATGCTACAATTGCTCATGCGAGTTCAACTCCACTTGTACAAAACTGCTAGTTATCACAGGGACCAACTTAATGCTTTGCTAAATAGGTGCATTTTTAGTATCATTTTAAGTATGGTCCAGTCGGGGTACGTCGTGACACAAGTCAGGATTGAGCTCCAGGCTTTGGGAGCATACGAACTAAAGGCACGGTCCCCAGCCTTTCGTGGATCCCTGGGATCGACCTGTATGTGCCTATGCATGCTGACAGTGCACATGCTGCCACTAACCGTGTTTGCGTGGTGACCTTGTGCATGTTACCCCTAACTATGTTATTCTAGTTGTTTTTATTGAGCATGCTACCACTAACCTTAATGTACATGTAAAATGCTTAGAAAGAGATTGAGTTTTATGGTGGTGCTATATTAAATGTATTATTATTATCATTATTATTATTACTAAACTTGAGGTCTGCCCTAAAAATAAAAGGAGAGCATTCGTCGGCAAAACGATGAATTGATGGCAGCAGTGTTGAAAATTGATGGCAGCAGTATCCTGGTTTGGGGTTGCTTTTGCTCTTCAGCTGTTGCAGTAATGCACGTTATTAACGGAATTATGGACCAACATTTGTACATAGAGCTGGTTAGAAATGCCGGAATGTCATCAGCTAGACCTGTCCTGGAGAAGGATTTATGTTTGGCAGCATGACAATGACCCCAAGCACACAGAAAAGGCCTTCAATAAAAGACTTTTGCTCAATCTCGGGTCAGAGTCGTAAGTTGGTCGAGTCAGCCGCTTGATCTAAATCCCATAGAACATATTCGAGAGAGGTTTGAGTGCTGTACGAGGTGCGACTCTAATCCTGCTATGACTCCGGATAAGCTTGTTAGCAGGCTCAAGTACCCTTGGCCAAATATTGCGCCAGAGCCCAATAAGAGCCAAATGGACTCTATGCCGGGGCAAATCAGAGAGATCATTAAAAAACAGTGAAGGGCCGAACTCGTATTGACTTGTATGCACCATCAGCAAAATTTTTAATGCTAGACAATAAATATGTATATATTACATATTTTGCGTAAATCATTGACATATTTTGTTTACATGCTACTTTGAAAGCCGTCTGCCTCCAGTAGATAGTCAGTTTAAGGGGTGGAACAAGACTATAGAGTACATATATGCATAGCGACACGCACAGCTGCACATACAAACACACATTTACATACTTACTCGTCAAATATGCAACTGAGAAAAAACGATGCTCCTTCGGGCACAGTCAAATCGGGTGACTTGTACAGTAACGTGGGAGCAGTAGTTAGAGTGCCAGGCGTCGAAGATGGCTGCATGTTGTAAACGCCCACTGCTAGTTCAGAAGAAAAGCTATTATCTTTAATGTAGCAAGAAAGAGACTTAAAAATGCTGAACTGATCACGTGTGCTATTTCGAATGAATAGCGTACCTACAAAACGTGAGTCAAGTTCTTTTTGGAGTGTCAAGAATCGTCTCTAGCTAGTAATAGGGGAGCGAATAGTGATTGCTCTGTGACAAAGTTAGCAGTTTCACAGATAATAAACTTTGAAAATGGTGGCAAAACACGTGGCATTCTGTGTGAAGACAATGAAAATCTTTAAGATACAGCACAACCTATGACAAACAGTAAAAAAATTCGAAAATGCTTACTGCAAAACGATTCATATTTGAATAAGTATAAGTCATCTGTTTAGCACCACGAGACTTTAAATCTTCTACCCAGATGCTCTTCAAGATAAGCAAGGCTTAATCACGTGAATAATTTAATCTTTTCAAATGAGTGCAGCAACACACTGACGATTCAGGTCTCAAGCTGGTATTCAAACTACAGGGCTTCATAACCGCTGAATAAACGAATATTTGATGTGGCAATATGTTACTAACCGGAGCTTACCTGTTTGTATTCGGTTTCAACGACACAATTCAGAATATCTAGCACTGTGGCAGATCATATGCAAAAAGCTTATAAATGTCAAGAGTCGCAGATGCAGCAGGCGCTCTGACATTGTGCAAGATTAGGAAGAAGTCGTCGGAATCTGCGATAAGTACTAAGATTCTTTTGTACTGTAGAAACTAATGTACAAACATACGCCAAATCTTAGTGAAACAGAAAACGAGAGAATTGACTTCTATAGGTTTCGTTATGAGCAATCTCCTGAATTCAAATAACTTCTAGGCAAGACAGTTTTCCTTCCTAATTTACTTTCATGGCAGATTTCATTTAGCATTTTACTACACAAATTGGAAACCTGTGCTTCCAGGGAAGAGCTTTCATAAGGATAAGAACCAGTGCCTCTTGTTTCCAGAAGCAGTTTAAGCAGCCAGTAATTGGGTAGCTTTTAACTACAGATGTCACTCAACCCGAGGGTCCTGTACGGCTTCGCGGCTTCTGTTCTCCCCAATTACAGTTGAGTCACTCCATCTTGACTGCTGATCGACTGGCATTATGACCAAGCTAAGCAAAGGCATAATTTTGCACAAGCACGATTACATGCACAACAGCTTACCACCTGCTGATTAACGAAATAACTATCGAGCTTTCTCTCAAGCAGCTCCTTCATATAAAGCTTTCAAACATGGCCACTGATCTCTGCAAGCCTAAGTGCACATTGCAGGTTAACTAAGCCCAAGCAACATTTACATGAACATTTCTGACGAGAAGATTTCTCATTCAACGGCCTCTGCTCTCCTGCTGCCGACTGTGGCCCATCCTTCCAACCACCTGGCGCTGCTACATCCCTGCTACACACTACCTGCATTGCTCCCCTGACCCAGCTATGCTCCTTGCTTTCTCTTTTTGCTTGAGATGAAGTCAGTTGGGTAACGAATGCATACATGCAGCCGATAAGGCTTTTAGAGTGCTACAGATAACTCTCATGGATTCTCTTTGTTGCTTGAGACGAAGTCAGATGGGTACCGACTGGATACATACATACATACCTACATACACAAATAAATAAATATATGCGTATATATATATATATATATATATCATTTGTATAACTCCATATGAGAACCTATTCTCTACTCAGGTGCTTCACATATGCCACAGGACTCGAGGGCACGACCTCAACCTCCACCTAAAAGAACAACTTAAAGTAATTTGAAATATTACAGGTAGCCTTCAAGGCTAACTCCAAGAACTGCAGCTGCTCTGCCATTCGTTAGAATACCACAAGTTTAAAAACGCAACCGGAACAAAGCAATTCACCGAAGAAACTGCCGGCCTTGCATATGTGGCCATTGCATGAAGGTTTTATATCTGTCTATGTAATGCATTACCACCTGTTAAACTCCACGAAGAATATGTGGGTTTTACACAGGAGAGTTTTGTATAGAGCACTCACAGCCTAAGCGACTTAGGGTGAGCATTCAATGGCCAACTCTAATTGTGTGGTCTTATAGAACAGTTGGAACAACGGAAAGACCCAATTGGGAATTTCAAAGTACTACACATCGCAGAAAATACCTGAAGCTAGGTGTTATCCTGGTGCTAACCTATTTGCACTTCATTTCACAGAGTGCAGGTTTGGATCCAGAGAAGTATGTCGTAGTTCTGAATTAGTGGGCAATTCGTTCTCGTCTGCTGAAGCTGGGAGACAGCCTTGACTGCTGCTATAGCGAGTCTTTTTAATTAAGTAAAAGCTGTTTCTAATACAAGATTGAGCCTACAGAAACAAGGCTGATAAATAACTCGAATTCAATTTTTAAGGCTTGACTGCTGCTACAAAGATGAGACTGTTGAATCACTTACTCTTTACAGTCATTTTTAGCTGCAGCATAAATAGCAAATGGTGGTGGTTATGGGCAATAAAAATTAGCTGGTTCGGCAGATCAGACATTGCCCACATTGACAATGAATATCTAGTGAGTCTTAGGTCCAAACTTGATTGGTAATAGGAAATTTGGCAAAGCTTATGCTTTCTACCTTAAAAGCGCTTACTGACAAGCTTGATGGTTTTTGCATAGCACAACAACAAATTGACTCAAAAAATTTACCTTTCTGCAAATTAAAAAAATTTAAACTTCCCTTTGTGAAGTTTACTAGGGCTTTTAAAAATGATATTTTTGTTTCGCTGTCAAAATAATGGGCACTGACCGACTGGGCAGACATCGAAAATCTCAGTTTCTAAAACAAGAGCGTGTGATACAACAATTATTCTCGCATGAAATGCAGGAGCTACACAATTTAACATTTCAGTAAATCTACCAAGACTAACAATGAAATTAAGCTTAAACTCAGCTCAGAGCCCAAGCTGCATTCAGAAAGCCCACAGTGACCCACTGACATCATCAACTCACATTTAATAGTAAAGAAAGCTTACCCGAGTCAGCAAGATAGATAGGCGAGAAAGTTACTACGATGTTGCTCCGCTGGACAGCTCCATGAGATGTGCAAGAAAGGGCAGCACACGAGAATAAGTAAGAGCATTATAACTGGGGAAATAAACTAAAAAGCGTTGACCCCAACTAGCAGGATGCTGATACCAAGTCTTGTAAATAAAACGACGGTTTATCTTACTTATTGTCCAGACATGAGCTCAGAGCACCATACATCTGACAGTGGTTACGATATTCAGCTAGATATGAAGAAGCCAAGCCACGGCCGGCCTAGAGATACAGGTTTGCATTTTTGCACTAAAATGAATATATTCACAATACCTGCTCACTAATTATATTATAAACCTCTACTTGTTTCGAGGTC